>CM021107.1:199667641-199758245 GCA_007115665.2 Sequoiadendron giganteum | reverse complement strand
CTGCCACTCTCTGCTTCTCCCCTTCTCCCACTCTCTCCCACTCTCTCTTTCTCCCACTCTCCCCCTCTCTCCCTCCCTCTCTATCTCCCATCTCCCACTCTCTCCCTCTCTCCCTCCCACTCTCTCTTTCTCCCACTCTCCCCTTCTCCCTCCCTCTCTATCTCCTACTCTCCCCCTCTCTCCCTCCAACTCTCTCAGAAACTCCTATACTCTCAAAAATACACTAAGAAAACCAAATTTCACATAACACACTCGCATTATAATGTGTGCACGTTATATCACGAGCGCATTTGTTACTCCACTAAAATGGTAAAAAACTCTATATACCCATGATTTGAAGGCCCACAATCTACATATTCCCCTGGTTCTGTGTGTGCTCCGACAAAAAATAGCTTTTTAATGATGTTGTGAAGTGTGCAAGCATCTTTTTCACATTCCATCACCTTTTCCATGACCTTTTTACCACCTTTGCATGAAATAGTAGAGTTTCCATGTTGAAAGACATATAATATCAATTGACGTTTGAATTCCATTGAAAACTTATATACAATTGAAGTGTGGAAGGGAACAAGCTTTTGAACAAGTCAAATTGTTGTGGAGTTTGAAGAAAGAAGAAGCTAAGGCTACATAATTAGGTTGAACTCCTCCATTTGAAAGTCTGGTTTTTAAGGTATGTGAAGTCTTTACATATTTTATTTCATTCTATTATGGCTTGCTTTCATTTTTGTTTGTCATTATAACCTTAGGTTATCAATGCACATTTTAAATTACCAAATTATATACACTTTCCAATTACCATTTTACACTTGCCAATTATAGAAATTCAGAACCATTCACCAAAATTCATCCTTTAAGACAACTCCAAGCCTCTCCCATTCCTCTGAAGGGTCCAAACACCTTCCAATACCTCTGCACAAACTGATGCAGTTCAAAGGAAGAAATCAACACCTTTCTTGACACACTTATTCAACTATATTTCCCTTCATAAAACATTTGATTCGTATACTCAAATTAGCATTAAGAGTTCCCAATTCCTTAAGGACCTTGAAAACACCTTGAAAATATTTAAAATAACTGATTACAATCAACTAGGTTCCTCAAAACATCAACCAATGATTATGTCATTCACAAGTTGTCTTAAATCTTCCATATTTGCACCATTGTTTACAAACACAAACTATAATTCTTAAGGCACAACCAAACCATTATTTGCTTAATAAATCTTTGTTTGAGTTAGTACAACAAAAATGAAACCTTTCAGAATTCTTCCCTTACACACAAACTTAGTTCCTTTGTTCACTGTCCACATTACTAGTAGGCAAGCATCTACAAACTGTCACATGTATCTCCCAAACCATGCACACACTTCAAACTGTGATACTCATTTTTGATGCAGAGTTAGAGGACCCAAAACCATTGAAGATTTCAACTTTCCTTCAAGAGCCATCTAAGAAGATTAAAAAGGTGTAATGGACCAATCCCAACACTCCTCCAAGCTGGACAACAAACAAAAACATTATTTCCCAAATTTAACCCTTGGAATCTAGTTACTGTGCAAAACCAGTTTTGGGCCCTTAACTCCAAAATTTTTGAAAACACCAGGAAAATAAAAGAATGATTGTAGCACCAATTTCAGAGTTGCAAGACATACCTTAACCCATCACATGACTCCTTTGGGACAACATTAAGAAAACTAACTTTTTTCACTATTTTAGGCCTCCAAGTAGGCCAATTTTACAAGGGAACTATCCTTAGATCTTCACACCAAACTTCCAAACCCAAAATAGTCTTTAATTAGGTCTCAAAACAAGATAATTTCTAGGTCATAGGACCTTACCCACTCAACTAGGCTTCCAATACAAAAACCCCCATTTTTCAATGCAAAGAGGGAGGGTTTATAGAAACTCCTATGCCCGGGCATTCCCAGATCATTCCAACGCATCAAACATCTTCAAAATACCCTACACAAGGTCAAAAGTTCATTACATAGACCACTCCTTCAATAATTTTTTAGGAACTAATATTCATCTCATTACCATGGTATAGATAAAATTATTTACCATGCCGAAGAAAAAGACAAAGAGGAAACTAGCAGATGAAGAGAACGAAACCTTGAAAGAAAAAAAGAGAGTTCGGGTGGTGGCATATCATGAAAAGAAGAAATTGGAAATGATTAATGAAAAAAAACCGATTGTAGAGGAACCTCAACCGTCAAAAAGAGAATAGGAATTGGTAGCACAACAAGAACGAATGCGAAAGCATCATCGTAAGATAGATTCAGATACCATAGTTGGAGACACACCCTCTACGACAAGTGAATATGAAGGGACACCATTAAGCACAAGTGAATATGGAGGGACACCATCTAGCACAAGAGAATATGGATGGAAACCATCTACTGCAAGTGAATATGGAGGGACACCATTTACCGCAAGTGAATATTGTTGGACACCATCCAACACATCTCAAGTTGAGAGTACATCATCACTCGAAATTGATGAAGAAGGTATGCCATCATTCCCATGTGAACCTCAAGGTATGTCTTCTTCTCCATCCTTGATCGAAGGTATGCAATCTAGCCCACCTCAATTAAATATTGATGAAATTCCTAATGTTGAGATGTATGTACCTAGGAGACCACCACCAAGAATTTTGTGTAGAAAGCCAAAGTATCTGATTAATATTAATGATGATATTTTGCAGCACATGGAAGGTAAGATTTCAACATGCACTTGTAGAAGATATGCTGATAAGATTTGGGAACGATTCTTTGAAACGCTAAATGAGACTGGAAGATGTCAACTATTTGTTGAAATGATGCGGGGTGTAAAGTATAGGAACATCATGAAGACTCCTGGGTTAAGAACATCGAATGCATCGAGTGAAGACACTATTGTGAAGAATCTAATGGATGCTTATGAGAGTGTGGGTAAGACCTCACACTCAAAGGATAGTAATGTCACCCAACGTGTCATTACATCGACTTTGGTAAGTTGTCAAACAAAGAGAGCTCGCCTAATTAAAAAGACTAGTGAAAAAATGGGGATTAGTAGAAAAACTTTATCAAGAGCCATTCAAAGGCGGCAAAGAATTAAGGGCAATAATACAAATGAATTATGGGCATTCTCGGGGAGACTGTCACGAAAAGATAAAGAAGTTGTCGAAGACTTGAGAACACTAATTGAAGAGTATTGGAAGAATAACACAAGGCCATATTCGAATCAAAGGGATGTGGTAAGAAGGAGAATCGGTAGTCGGAATCGTGAGTGACATCCAAAGCATTTTTTTGATATGACTCAAACCTAATTTTTTCAGAAATTTGAAAATGATTATCCTCAAATTAGTATTTCTCAAAGATTTTTTGAACTGCTTAAACCTTTTTCTATCAAGATAAATCACACATGCACTACTTGTTGTTGTATAATACATATTTAATTTTCTAACCATTATGATGTTTATTGTTCTATATGTTTAGATTTGCATACTAACAATGTTTTGCAGGATTGTGGCATAGAAGCCCCACCAAAATCTTCAAGAGAGTTCTTATCAAAAAAATTATGTGAAATAGAGGATGGCCAGATATTCTATAGGACGACATGCTTGGATGGTTCATGCGAGCATTGCGGTGGCTTCCAGCGTATGCTAGTATGTCAACATATGGAAAGCATAGATGAGGTGAGACAAAAAATAGTAGAGTTCAGGAAGTATAAAATAGTGGCATATACTACAAAAGATGGGTCTCAAGAAAAAAGGTGCGATTTGGTTATTGAGAAGATTCCAGTGTACAAATTTATGACCACATTTCATGACAGTATACTGTCTGAGTATACAATGCATACCCATAGAGCCCGATGGTTGGACATGCAGTTCAAGCTATGCAAGGACACCTTTCCAGTTGGAAGCATAGTATCCATGGTTGACTTTGCAGAGAACTACACTCTACAACCACAACATTAGGTGCAGTCACAGTATTACAATTCCACACAAGTTTCGATATTTGTGCACATAAAATTCATTCATGCATTTGATAGTACAGATGAGCAAAGGAAGGTATTGAGGGAGTACCACTTTTACATTAGTGATGATCGCACACATTCTCCAGAGTTCGTGCAAGGTTGCTTCCAGATGTTCTACAATGGATTGGCTCAAAGGGGCATAGAATACGATCAACATATAATATGGTTTGATAACTGTGCAACACAGTTCAAGAACTCACACATGTTCTACTGGTTGTGCATGATGCATGTCAATATAGGTGTTCAACATATGTGGAACTTTTGCGAGGCTGGACATGGAAAGGGGGAGCATGATGGTGCAGGAGCATGCATGAAAAGAGCATTAGCATGAGAAGAGTTAAAGTATAAAGACAGTGCAAAGTTGACAGATGCAAAATCAATAGTCGAGTGGTGTAATGCTTTGATGGGTCCAGGTAATGAAGGTACGTCTTCAGTTCGTAGATTTTTTTGGTTGATGGATGATACTAACATTGCACCATATGAAGACTGTTGTACACTAATAGGATCAAGTGAGGTACACTCTTTCCTTAGCTCAAATACAGGTTCATGGAGTATCGATACACGAAAGATGGCATGCTTTCGTTCTTCATGTACAATGCAAGACTAGAATGATTGTGAGTCAGGGGAGTGGGTTGACAAATGGTTCACAAGTTATCTTAGCCCACTTCACATGTATCACCCTTCGACGGCATTAGAACTGACATAGATAGAATCATTAGTCGACTTTGACCACATATCAGATCTAGTTCAATGAGGTGATATATCTACTTTCTTAGTTGCTGAAATTCCATATCGTTAGATCTTACTTTGTACTGTATTCATAATGTTGAGAAATTTCAAGAGATGTTTTGCACATATCAATGCAGGGCATGTTCATGCAGTTATTGTAGATGAAGACAATGAAGAGGGAACAAACTATTACTTGTGTCATTGTGTTGAGACCAAAAAGAAATTGGAGGCCCCAGTTATAGATGGAGAAAACATCAAATACCCTACAGGCTCAGTTGTGGTTACTGGAACATGGCTTAGAAGGTACCCACATTCAAGTGTTAAACATTGGCTATTTCAGGACTTTGACATGCATCGTAAGATTCTTCATTACTCGAACCTTTTCGTGGCATCCAATGTTCATTTGACCAAATATGGGGGTAGACCTTTGAACAAGACGTTATGGAAGGTCTGTGAGTCTGACCATGAGGCAATACTTGCCACAATAAAGAGTAGAGCAGAACCGGATGGTTCGTTGGATTAATTTGTAAGTATATGCAAATTGATTCTTATTAATTTATACTTGTATGCACATTAATTTGTTTGATGCCAATGCTATCATCTTCTTTTACAGTGATTGGTGTCCCCTTGCAAAAAATATAGATATATGAGCCATCCAAGAGAATGTCAACCAGAAAAGCAATGCAACATCCTTATTTTGATGCCTGCATGCAACATTTGTAAGTGCCTTCCATCTATTTTTATTTCATTTCCATTTTGGATGCTCTTTCTTTTTCTCTTTTACTTTGCATATTTGTAAGTAAACTACTAAGGGTTGATTGATCTTTCGGTGCAAAAAATGTTGATTTAAGAGCCATCAAAGACAATCTCAGCCAAAAAAGCAATGCAACATACTTATTTTGATGATTTTCACAAATCTCAATTTTGATTTCAAGCCATTATAAGAGAGAATGTGAAGCTTAGCAAGGGAATCTCAAGTTACTCATTTCAAGTTAACCTCATAATGAGCACCTATGATGTAGACATTTAAAGAGAATCTTGAATGTATGAGTGACATTGTAAAAGATCTGAGAGAACGAAGTGCCAGAGGCATTATAATAAGATTTAATTACATAATGAGATATACTCAAATATTATAAGGTTGGAGTTCATCTTTGGTGTAGTAGCACCTTGTTTTGTAAATGCCTTGAGTAGGAAAATTTGCAAACTTTGAATTTTGAAATGTAAACAATGTGAAAAAGGTCATATAAAGGTCATGTAAACAATTTGTACACATTTTCCTGCAACTCGTGTGACCAAGCGAACTATTCCAATAGGTTGGAATAGGTATGTTTATGCTAGGCATGGTCTTCTTTCGCACCGAAACACGTAGAATCGCTCTGAGCTATGTTCCACCGGATCGATCCCTTAAGGGTCCAAAGTGCAAAATTGCTGCAAAATTCAAAATGCTAGTACTCAAACACTGTGACACTTAGAAAATTCTCATATGATCCTACAGAAAGGCATTGGGCCCCTCTAGAAAAACCTCTCTCGGTTTTGGCTATCTTGGAGTGGTTTTTTCGTGGCGGTGGATTTTCACTTGATGGAAAAAGTGTCAAATTCAAGCAGTGCAAAGTTGCAAAGTGGTGCAAATTTCACTTTGCAACTCGTGTGACCAAACTAACTACTCCAACGCGTCTGAATAGGTATTTTTGTGCTAGGCATGGTATTTTTTTGCACCGAAACACGTAGAATCACTCTGAGCTATGTTCAACCGGATCGATCCCTTAAGGGTCCAAAGTGCAAAATGGCTGCAAACTTCAGCATGCTAGTACTCGGATATCGTGACACTTATAAAACTTCTCGTCTGATCCTACAGAAAGGTGTTGGGCCCCTCTACAAAAACCTCTCTCGGTTTTGGCTATATTGGAGTGGTTTTCTCGTGGCGGTGGATTTTCACTTGATGGAAAAAGTGTCAAATTCAAGTAGTGCAAAGTTGCAAAGTGGTGCAACTTTTGCTCTACAACTCGTGTGACCAAAATAACTACTCCAACATGTCTGAATAGGTATGTTTACACTAGGCATGGTCTTTTTTCACACTGAAACACATGGAATCGCTCCGAGCTATGTTCAACCGGAATGATCCCTTAAGGGTCCAAAGTGCAAAATGGCTGCAAATTTTAGCATGCTATTACTCAGATATCGTGACACTTAGAAACTTCTCGTCTAATTCTACAGAAAGGCGTTGAGCCCCTCTAGAAAAACCTCTCTTGGTTTTGGCTATGTTGGAGTGGTTTTCTCGTGGCGGCAGATTTTCACTTGATGGAAAAAGTGTCAAATTCAAGCAGTGCAAAGATGCAAAGTGGTGCAACTTTCGCCCTGCAACTCGTGTGACCAAGCGGACTGTTCCAACACATCCAAATAGGTATTCTTACGCTAGGCATGGTTTTTTTTTGCACTGAACAACGTAGAATCGCTCTGAGCTATGTTCCATCAGATCGATCCCTTAAGGGTCCAAAGTGCAAAATGGCTGCAAACTTCAACATGCTAGTACTTGGATACTGTGACACTTAGAAACTTCTCGCCTAATCCTATAGAAAGATGTTGGGCCCCTCTAGAAAAACCTCTCTTGGTTTTGGCTATCTTGGAGTGGTTTTCTCGTGGCGGAAGATTTTCACTTGATGGAAAAAGTGTCAAATTCAAGCTGTGCAAAGTTGCAAAGTGGTGCAACTTTCGCTCTGCAACTCGTGTGACCAAGTGTACTATTCAAACACATCTGAATAGGTATTTTTACACTAGGCATGGTCCTCTTTCACACCAAAACACATGGAATCGCTCTGAGCTATGTTCCATCGGATCGATCCCTTAAGGGCCGAAAGTGCAAAATAGTTGCAAACTTTAGCATGCTATTACTTGGATACCGTGACACTTAGAAACTTTTCATCTGATCCTACAGAAAGGTGTTAGCCCCTCTATAAAAACCTCTCTCGGTTTTGGCTATCTTGGAGTGGTTTTCTCATGGTGGTGGATTTTCACTTGATGGAAAAAGTGTCAAATTCAAGCAGTGCAAAGTTGCAAAGTGGTGCAACTTTCACTCTGCAACTCATGTGACCAAGTGGACTGTTCCAACACGTCTAAATAGGTATTTTTACACTAGGCATGGTCCTCTTTCACACCAAAACACGTGGAATCACTTTGAGCTATGTTCCACCGAATCGATCCCTTAAGGGTCCAAAGTGCAAAATAGCTGCAAACTTCAGCATGCTATTACTTGGATACCGTGACACTTAGAAACTTCTTGTTTGATCCTACAAAAAGGCGTTGGACCCCTCTAGAAAAACCTCTCTCAGTTTTGACTATCTTGGAGTGGTTTTCTCGTGGTGGCGGATTTTCACTTGATGGGAAAGGTGTCAAATTCAAGTTGTGCAAAGTTGCAAAGTGGTGCAACTTTCGCTCTGCAACTCATGTGAGCAAGTGGACTATTCCAACACATCTGAATAGGTATTTTTATGCTAGGCATGGTCCTCTTTCGCAGCGAAACATGTGGAATCGCTCTGAGCTATGTTCCACCGGATCGATCCCTTAAGGGTCCAAAGTGCAAAATGGCTACAAACTTCAGCATGCTATTATTCAGATGTCGTGATGCTTAGAAAATTCTCATCTAATCCTATAGGATTGGTTTGAGCCTTTCTACAAAAACCTCTCTGAGTTTTGGCTATCTCAGAGTGGTTTTCCAGTGGTGGCAAATTTTCACTTGATGGAAAAAGCATCAAATGCAAGCAGTGCAAAGTTACAGAGTGGTGCAACTTTTGTTATGCAACTTTTGTGACCAATCGAACTGTTCCAACACGTCCAAATAGGTATGCTTATGCTAGGCATGGTCCTCTTTTGCACTGAAACACGTAGAATTTCTCTGAGCTATGTTCCACCAGATCGATCCCTTAGGTTGGAGGAGTCTTAAGTTGCAAATTTGTAAGTTGCTTAAAGAAACAAATTTGAGATGATTTTGAATGGACCACTTAGCACTCATTGCATCTAAGTGATGCTCACAGAGGTGAGGCACTAGGCCTTTTTGGGAGGTCACCCATTCCAGTATACTCCAGGTCAAGCGCTTAACCACGAAGTTTTTTCCCCAAGGTTAAGCCCACTTAGCTTGCAACCCCATTTGAAAAACCTTCAGCAAGTGTTGTGCCTTATGAAACATTCATTATAGAGCCCATTTAGCTCATCAATTGATAAGTAGGATGTATTTTCTACAATGTGTCAAATTGTGATATTGCTATCAGGATTCCATTGAGTAGTCATTTGTAGTAATAGATATAGCTCTAGCTTTTACAATATTGCACATGATTGCAGATAGTTTCAAAGATCTAGATAACATCAATAGTTCACATTACTCAAGAAGGATGAACATCTTGAAGAAATTTGTGGAAATCAGGACAAGTAACCTTGTGGACTTAGGGTTGCAATATTTGATCTACAGCATGTTCCACCATTTCTTCAGTAGGATCAAGAACACACATAATGAAGGTGTGTTTGTAGCCATGAAAGATTATGGTTCGAACTATCCAGGAGAGTGATGTTTTATCTCGACCAACCATATCTATACCATGGTTTGTTTGGAAACAAGGATGGGTTCTCTCTTCATCGGCATATACATTATTCCTCGATGTGTTCACACCAGTGTTACAAGACTAGGACTCGCCTCAGACTTGACAAGCCATTTTTTGACTTGGACTCGGGCTCAGAGCCCAGACTCGACAAATAGAAAAACCTAAGAAATTCAAAGATTTGTAAGGATTTAAAACTTGTTTCATGCACCCTTTAATAAATAAACCTTAAAGACACAATAGCATCATCAAATAGAAATTACTATGATCCCATACACAAACATACACCAATCACATAAGTATAAGCACAAATTTTAGCTGAAAGAAATAACACATTTAGATATATAAATATTGTGATATTGCTATCAAGATTCAATCGTGTAGTTTTACAAGTCAAACTCATTGACCCATGATTCATCAGTAGTGGTTCACAAGAACCCATCTCTCATGATAATGAATGGTTCATAAGGAGGAAGATAAATCTTCATACATTTCTTCTATCACAAATGAGATAAGTGCTTGGTTTCATGAAGGTCATGAGACAACCATTAATGGGGAGTGGATACATGAAGAACTGATGGAGAATGATAATGGCTTCAGACCTGCTATAAAGGATTTTTTTTTTCGTTTCAATGATGCAAGAGGTTTTTGGTTTCACTACCAAAATGAGCCTACAAAGAATGCATGTGAAACTCCTTTTGACCTTGAGGGTGTACTTACTCCATCTCAAGGATCATGCATTGAGGATGACATAGATCAATGCTAGGGCTAACCAATTAATAATTATACACGTGAATAAGTCAAACATGTACATGTCAATAAGGGAAGTACAAGTACTCAAAAACATGTAAGCCTCAAAAAGTATACACACGAATACATAGTATACACAAATTAAAACAAAGTATATGCATGAATACAAGGTATATGCATGAAAACATGTAAGCCACAAAGTATACACTTGAATGCACATAAATCACAAAGTATACACGTAAGTTGTAAAGTATACACTTGAATACACGTAACTCATATCGATTGAACCATCAATTTAGAATGCAAATATGGTAGGCATCGATAAAAGATATTTGTATTACCCAAATAGCCATGTAGGCATACATAAATATATGTCGATATAAGTATGAAATATATGTACAAAATAGCCATATAGGCTTATGAGAATGCCATCTAGGCATACAATGTCAAATATGTCTAATAAAAAATATGTACAAAACTGCCATGCAGGCATACAACAAAGGACTTTGGAATCAAAAGTCATTGCTCTCCATGCGCAAGAAATAAAATCTTTCCCTTTCCTTTTCACTCGGATGGCGATAGGTCTATCACTTGTTTTTGCTGTGCTCGTGGAATGCTCCTGCTACTCCTCCTAGGGTTTAGTTCATGGTGAAGTTTTAACTGTTACAATAAGAAGTAAAGACATGAATATATAGAAATTACATTATAAAAAATGATATATCTGTAAAAACAATCACTTATAGCCATCTCATGATCTCTCTCCATGAGGGAAATATCCTCACACCCATGCTCAGGCGTGCTCAAGCCCTGTATAAACCATACAAATAGACAAAAACTACGTGAATCAATAATGGTTTGATTTTTCACTAACTAACATCTATAACAACAAATGTAAATTAAAATTTACTAATTTGCCTCATACCTCTTCTGTCAGAGCCATCGAGGATTGTATAGCAGATGTCACACCAATATCCATTGCCCTCGTCACATTCAGAGGTGTATCATCTCACAACAACTGAAAATAAAACAACAAATTATTCAACGTAATCAACGATGTGCATGTATAAACTACACAAATCTATTAAGTACTTGATTCATTAGTTAAACTCTTTATTCTATTACCTGCGTGAAGGTTTGAGTAAATCCACCACCACTGGGAAGTGTTCCATCAAAACCTCCAATATTAGTCTGTTCAACATCCAAAATTGCATATTAAATTACCATTCATAAAACAATTCCATTAATATGCAATAAACTTATAATTGTTTACTAGTTACATACCCTACCGATAGGTGTACTGCAAAAATAGGTTGGTGGGGGGCCGGTGTATCCAGTCTCAACTCTGTGACCCTACAATTTTATTAAAATCATAAAACATTTTTAGTTAATCTTGCATTTCAAAATCAAAATTTAATAAATTAAATTCAATGAACACATGCACTAACTTTTACTTGACTATCAATGCCATATGCCTCATGCAAAATGTCATTTTCCCTCTCAATATCCATAGCTACAGATAGATCTTGTGTACCAGTCTCCCGAGGGTCGGTGGGGTCATGTGAACAAGTAGCCCCGCAAGATTGACACACATGTGTTCGAAGGCCACCACTAGAAGACTCCCCTGGATGGCGCTATAGAATAGGCCTAGTATGATGGATGACACTCTGCGTCAAAGTGTTGATTGCTTGCAATGTCTCTAAGTCAGAACTTTCCTTCACGACGGAAGGCATAACATGCTCATGAGGTGGCCTAGCGAGAGCTCGTCTACCTTGCCGCATAGGATCTGGTTGTGCACCAGGTCTATCATGAGCTGAGCCCCCCACCTCTCCCCTGGAAATCCCTCATATCAAAATAATTTGGGATTTTGTTCAATATGAACTCACTATATAGTTTCCTAAGGAAATATTGTGGGACCTCACAATTGTTGCACGATGGGTAATTGAAGACCATGTACCACCTATCATAAAACCGCTCCTTCATCTATTGGTGGTCGCACCAATGGATAGGAAACCTCTTCGCATTGAGGGTAAGATTTTGATTTGTGCGTGGGTCGGTGAATAATGAGCACAAATCATCTTTTGTAATTTTTAAATCTTTCACATCCTTGTATGATAGTTTATTTGCATAATAGTCCCTAGCCGCCTGCCTCCTATCTTCCCATCCAGTTATTTGTTTGCTAATTGAATCTATGTTTGTTAACATATCTTTCAATGAATTTGCTAGGGTCATTCTTTCTGTGGTTGAACCATTTGGATCACTCAACCTATTGATCAAATCCTCAATTTGCTTTTTTTTGTTCTCAATTTCACTCATTAAATTTTGTTGAGTGCCAAGAGGGGGTTGAGTGATTGGTGGAGGAGGTTGATGTTGTGGTTTATTTTGATCTTGAGGATTTGGTTGGTCTTCCTGTTGAGGATTTTGAGGGTTTGTAGGTTGATTTGCATCTCCTAAAAATTCAAACAAATAGATATCAAATTCAACCAAAAACTAACAAATTCAAAACAAAAACCATAGAATCCTTACCTCTTACAGCTCTTCGTCGTCATGGCACCATCGTTGTGAAGAAATACAGATTCTTGACGAAGAAATTCTCCTCCTAGAACATAAGTGTGATATTCTGGGTTTTTTGGCCGCGGGTGCAACAAAAAAACCAATCGAAATGCAATGAGAGATTTGCATTTGTTTTTTTGCTTTTAACAGTTGATAACGCGAGCGCGTTATAACGCGCTCACGTTATGTCTTTGTAGTTGTAGCCGCTGAGACCTTGCCTAGGTTTAACGAAAGACATAATGCTCATGTTATGGTTTTTAACTTTTTTTTTTTTAGGGTGTCCACGGAATTGCTACCCATTTCCATGCACCTACCCGAACAAAATAATATAAGTGTGTGGCATAATATTGTTGAAATGAAAGAAAATGGCACATGCTTACTAAGGTAAAAGACCTCACTTGAGTTCAACGGCTCTAAAAAGCACGGACAAAACCAAACAAGAATTTGTGCCAAGCTTGATTTATAGAGCGTAGAGCCAAACATGTATTGGTGCCTACCCAACGAAGACTCCAAAACAAACACAAAGGAAAGGAATGCCAATGAGTGGGATATGCAAGAATTTGGACCATTGAATGAACTTTGTCCTTCGAATAATGCACCAATCATGTAGAGTAAATGGAAAGGGATGCATAAAAAAAGTTGTCAGACGAAGCTAACAAAGGGGGTGGCACACGATTAATGCTCTAAACTAGACATTCAAGGTGGTGAGATGTTCAACTCCTACGCGCCACCCGAGCCAATGCTAGATCCCCTTCACGCAACCTTCAAAGGTGGACTCAACTAGTGATTGGTCAAACCCCAAAATGTACCTGTCAAGAATGTGGACCAATTGGAGTGTGGTAAGTGTAGATTGGCTAAAATGGAAAAAAATATATTACCGAGTCCATGACAGATTGGGTGACGTGGTGGGCAATTTTTTTTGTTTTATGGTCCAATGCCACGTGGACCTCCTAATGTAGGGTGCTCCACTATGGGTGCTTCTCCCCTAGTTATACACATAAGAATAATTTTTTCACTATGACTAAATTTATAAATGACTCTCTTATTGATGATAGTTGTTAAATTTTGTTGTCACACCAAAAGCACATACTAGTGGTGGAGAGGGATCTCATTGTCGATATAGTCGCTACGCCAATAGCCCCCTGCCCCCCCCACACACGATAGAGCCAGATAGAACCACGTACCATGTGGGATTTGTACCCACTACATACCACATCGATAAGCCGAGCTTACGCAAATGAAGAGTCAAGGGCTCAAGGGACTCGAACTGATGACATGTGCTCTGATACCATGTTAGATTTTTCCGTCACACCAAAAGCACATACTAGTGGTGGAGAGGGATCTCATCGTCGATATAGTCGCTACCCCAACAATAATTATGATATTTAATATGAAACAATAAAAGCATTTATATCACTTGTAATAAATATATTTATGAGCTTTGATATATTATACCCACAATGTGGACCTCCAAATGTAGGGTGCTCCACTATGGACACCTCTCCCCTAGTTATACACATAAGAATACTTTTTTTCACTATGACAAAATCTTATTTAAATGAACACCTTATTTTATAAATGACTCTCTTATTGAAGATAGTTATGATATTTTATATGAAATAATAAAGGCATTTATTTCACTTGTGATAACTATATTTATGAGCTTTTATTTATTGTACGCACCATGTGAACCTCCAAATGTAAGGTGTTCCACTATGAGTGCCTCTTCTCTAGTTATACATATAAGAATATTTTTTTCACAATGACAATATCTTATTTAAATAAATGAACACCTTATTTTATAAATGATTCTTTTATTGAAGATAGGGGAGAGGACCCAGTAGTTGAGCACCCTAACTTCACACTTCTAATTATCCTACGTGGAAATTTCAAATCACTCCCAATTTTTTACAATAGCTTACTTGGCAAGTCTCCTACTTATAACTAAGGTTTCAAGGCCACATCATCAAATATGATGCCACATTAGCATGCTTTTTGTCAAGATGTCCAAAAAGGCCAAAAAAAAAGTGAGACCAATATTTGTGCATTCACATCATGTTTTATTGAGCGTTGATGTGGCATCACATGATTGGTTGCTTTTTAGATAAAAAGAATACATTTCAAATTTAATTATGGGTAGTCATTATCACCACTAACATCTTTAAAGTCATTATCACAACTATTGGTCCAATATTGATAAAAATATTAGACATTATATAAACAAATACTATCACAATTATTGAAACATACTCAAATACTGATCCTCTCCCTAATTATGAAACAATAAAAGCATTTATTTGACTCGTAATAAATATATTTATGAGCTTTTATATATTATACTGTCCAAGTACTACCACAATTGGTCCCTGCCTACTCCCTCCCCTCTCCCCTGCGGACGCTGTAAATAAAACACACATGATTTTCTAATGCCAATGTTTGTTTCTTCCCTGCCAGAGCAATTTGATTGAAATCACTTTTACTTTATTAAATTAAAGTGTTGTACGTAGTACAGACCAGACGGCGTGTAGTTTAATTTATGCTCTGTAACTGAACGCGTGGAACACATGGAAGAAACGACAAACTCTCCAGCCTGAGTGACAATGGTTTCTATTCATTTGTTCTGTTTTAAAAAAAAATCTCTAAACAGATCCACCTTGCGATTATCACGACCACAAGCAAATAACATGTGCCTTATCGGAATCCAGAGGTAAGATAGAATGCGCTGAGTGGATAATGCTAGGATTCCCAGTCTATAAATACGAGAGTAAATGCAAATGAGAGTAGGCAAAGAAATATTAGCGGCCTTCTAGAAAGTTTGCATTGAGTTGCGATGGCCAAAGGCAGCCTTCTCCCTCTCATTCTCCTCCTTGTCCTTGGGCTGGGAAGCAGTGCCTCTGCCGCTAGGAATTGGCAAACACTGCCTCTGCGGCTACCAAGTGAGAATTCTCTCAGTGATTGTTCTGCTTGGAGAGTGAACGTGGAGAGTGCCAATGACAAGAGTTGGGACGTGGTGCCTGCCAGCTGCGTCTCCTACGTTGGGGACTACATGGAAAATGGGCAGTACGAGCTCGATTTCAAATACGCCGTTAACCTAACCCTGGCTTACGTTAACGATTTGGAGTTGAATAGCGACGGCATGGATGCATGGGTTTTTGACATAGATGATACGACGTTATCCTGTCTGGGCTACTACAGAACCCAAGAATATGGGTAAGGAAGTTGTTCATTTTTTATTCATCTGTATTCAGCTGCACAACATTTTGAGTCACACGGTTTGCATGTCTATTTGCAGGGGAGCGGTTTACAATGATACGTCGTTCATGGAATGGGTAGAGGAAGGAAATGCCACTGTGTTGCCCCACTCATTGGAGCTGTACAACACTTTGTTGGCGAATGGCATCAAAATCTTCTTCATCACCGGAAGAGACGAAGAGTATCGCAATATCACAACGAAGAACCTTGAGAGCGCCGGTTACAAAAATTGGACAAGCTTAATCATGAGGTGTGTTGTTCTTCTTACTTATAACCGCTCTATTCCAGCTGGGAAAGCCTATTTTTTCATTGTTTGATGGCGGCGTGTTTATATTGCAGGGGCACGAGCGAGCAGGGAATTAAAGCAGTGGTGTACAAATCGGAGAAGAGGGGGGAGCTTGTGAAGGAAGGTTATCGCATTCTGGGAAATGCTGGGGACCAGTGGAGTGACATAACTGGAACTAATGTGGGCTCTCGCACTTTTAAGATTCCCAATCCCATGTATTATATCGGCTAGAACTGAACTTACAAGACCGTTTTAGTAGTTATTTAATATCGTAATATTGTATGCTTTGGCCGTGGAGTAGTAAGATCATCCCTTAGGTAGTCATCAGTGTCTAGACACTTTTCTTACAATATAGTAGGAAAAGATAAATAAAATATTAAATGCACATGCAGTTTTTCATGATTTTCTTCTGTTGCATATTTTGGAAATTAGTGAATGGACCAGAACTATCATAAGCAATCAAGCTATTCGTATTATATTCAACGCTACTGTTAAATGATGTGGACTGCTCAAACTTTATATCTTTCGCAGTTATTTTATTTCATGGGCCATTGAATTTCTCGGAGTAAAAAAGCAGCATGTTTTCCTTTCGTGTCTCGAACGCACGACATCCGGGGTACAACTCCAACTGCGAATCTTGGTAGATTCTAGTTTAGATGCCTTTCTTTTTATTAGGTTGTGTTCGAAAATATGAAGGTTAGTTTGAAATTGTCACGTGGTTCATTCTATTTAAATTTTAGTTTTTGAAACAATTTATAATAATTTTATATTTAATTTATAATTAGCATATATATTTTTAAAATAGTTTAAATAAAATATATTGAAAAATATCATTTTCAAAGTGTTTTTAATTGAATTCTAACTGTAGTCTAATCTTAATGATAATCCAATTTAAATCTTAATCTTAATCTTAATTAATTGAACCATAAAACTAACCTAATCTTAACTCTATTTCAAATTGAACCTACCTTAACCATAATTAAAATGTAATACTAACCCTTTTTGAATTGTAACTCTAACCCTAACCCTAATTGAATTGTAATGCTAACTCAAATTAAACCCTAACCATAACTTTAATTGAACAATAATTAACCCTAATCCAAATCGTATTCAACCTTATCTATTATTCTAATCTTAACTCTAATCTTAACCCAAATTGAACACTAGCACTAACCCTAACCCTAACCCCATGCTTTATTCTACAAATGCAAGCCTAATCCTAATCCTAAACCCGACCTTAACCCTAGGAGTAATCCCAAGCTTTATTGTGTCAAAGTCTAATTATTGACAACTTGTACCCCCCTTGTAATTTTCCATTGTTTATAATCGATTTGAGAGATCTATGTTGGTCAATTATGTAAATGTGCTTCTAGATTGTGGTTTCGCTTTCTTTTCCCTTTGTTAGTTGTTTGAATTGAAAAATCTTGAAATTGGCCAAGTGTGGGGGTTATTTAAGTCTTCCACCCTCTTATTTGAGTCAAACAAGAATTTTCATGTAGATATGCGAGACTCTAGTAAATTTACTTGCTAGGGTTTCACTCCATGTCACGTCCCCTCTCTCCCTTTTATACCATTCTAGGTAATAAAACATATTTTTCTTTTGATTGTAAAGGGTTTTTTCCTTGTTTTCTTTGCTAGATATATGCATTTTGTATCTTTAAAATTTTAAAGCTGGCTTCAACCCTCAAATTTAATAAAAGGTTTCCACTTTTAACCTCTTTTCACTTCTCACACTTTATGTAATATTTTTTTTATTTTTATTTTTTGGTCGTTAACTTGGGAATTTTAGCCTATCTCAAGCTAAACGAGGCTACAAATGAGGGACCTCATCCTCAATATAAGCACACTACATTAATACTAGGGCATGAACACTTGCAACTTTAACACTAAGGTTCAAGCTTGTGAGCACCTTGGATTGGCGAGGGAACAATAGTCATGATCACAATGGACCAACAAAGGTTTGAACCTTGGTGGCAACAACAACAATGCAATGACTTAATCATCACACTATGCTATTAGCGGAAAACACTGTCTAATACTATTACCTTTGTTTTGAGTGATTTTTTTTATCATTTTCTATGTTGTATATTGTGTTAAATCACTTGCATGAACTATGGAGTTTCTTTATCCCTCTTAATATATATATATATATATATAGATATATATATATATATATATATATATATATACACATACATGTACGGATTCGTATACCATAAAACTATGTAGGTTATTTTGAAATTTTTGTTATTTCTTTGTGTTGTTCAAAGTAGGAAGAAACATATTTACTCTAGGTGCATAATCGCCCTTTCATTTTCTATATTTCTATCTTCCTTTTCCCTTTGCAAGCTGATAGAATAACATGTTAGTTTTAGAGTTATTCAATGTTGAGTTGGACTAACATTGGTGCATCTAGGTTAGAGAGGAGCCAACCTTCTCTAGATATTTGATCTGATGTGCAAGGTTCCACACTTTGAGATCACTCCTATGTTTCACTAAATTCTTGAATAGGATTCAACAAGGGTGCATGTTTAGATTAACAACACTAACCATAACCCTAATTGAATCTTAAGTACAACGATGACCCTAATTGAACCCTAACAATAACCCTAACCCTAATTGAACCCTAAGTATAACACTACCTTAATCGTAACACAAGTTGAACTGTAACCCTAACCCTATTTGAACCCTAATTTAACCCTAACCCTAATTGAATTGTTCACTCCCATGTTTCACTAAACTCTTGAATATGATTCAACAAGGGTGCATGTTTAGTTTAACAACACTGAACATGACCCTAATTGAATCTTAAGTCCAATGATGACCCTAATTGAACACTAACAATAACCCTAACCTTAATTGAACCCTAATTATAACATTACCTTAATTGTAACACAAGTTGAACCCTAACCCTAACCCTATTTGAACCCTAGTTTAACCCTAACTATAGCTTTTTACTCTTCTCCTACATTATGTTCAAATATCCTTGTCAATTTATCATTTGTATTTTGTATCACTTTAATTGTTTATTCCTTCATCTCTCTTGTCATAAATATCTTCAATATTGTTTCCTCTTACTATATTCTCAAATTTTAATTAGGATTATTTATATCAATCTACTATCTCTACTTGTTTCACCTTAATCATTCTCATTAATCTTCAAATCCTCCGATCTATATTCTAGCTAACTATTGTTATCACTCATTTGTTCATAATTTATAATTTGCAATTATTTTATATCTTTATCTACTTCATCATCCTTAGTCCTATTAATTTTCAAAAATTTCACTCTAAACATTATTATCTTAAACTCTTACCCTTCATGGTTGCTCTATGCCCCTCCATCAATATCCTTATATGCACAAATTCCCAATGTTTTAAACCATCCTTGCCTTTTATCTTGTTAAATAAAATTGATTGCAATGAGTTCACAAGTCTTCTTATAACACATAAGCTTTGCAGCTCCAAAATTATTTGCCCCAATATCCTTAATTTTATTGCTCAAAAACCCCTACACCTCCATAATTTTGTTGGTGATGCTATGTCACTCTACCCACTGTTCATGCCTAAAACACACAACAAAGAAGAAAAAGAAAGATAAATGATTACAATTTAGGGTTTACCTATGTAAAAAATGTGGTGAATTTAAATTTTTTACATGAAGGCTCATCGATGCTATCAGTACGAAAACATTCGATACCATTATTTTTATGAAACACTATATATAAATGATATTTTGTAATTTCCATGTATCTTTTAATAAATGATTGTAATAGAATAACTTTATTTTTGTTCTTTTTGTTTTTTTATAAAACCCTATATAAAAAATGTAGAGATATTATTAATAATATGAGACTTTTACTAATTTGTAATTTTTTTTTAAAAAATATAGATTTTTCCAAAAATAAAAAAATATTAAATAAAATTTAATTTATTGTTTAACTTTAAAATATATTATAAAATTAAAATATACAATTATTTTTATTGATGTCTGTCTATCTGGGAGCAGGCTAACTGCTAGACAAAATTCACCTATGTACATACAAAAATGCATAAAAACATGCATAAAAAACATGCATAACAACATACATACATGTGATAACATAGTGCGGGGCTCACCAAAAGAAGACATAGAAGAAACAGCCGGTAACAAACGCTGTTACTTTTAAATTTTACATTTAGCGCACAAAGTTTAAATTTTTTAAATCTTATTCTCCCGCCCATAGTATCCCTTCCAACCCAAATAGTTTTCATGTGCACGAGCTCTGGAACAGGGTATGGACATCCACCATTACTGGTTAATGCTCTGGTCGACATGTAAGCATAGTGTGGAAGCATAGACCAAGGACGCGAATTGTTTGACAGGATAGCACAATGTGGAAGCATAGACCAGGGACGCGAACTGTTTGACAAGATACCTCAAAGAAACATGGGCTCATGGAATATCGAATGTATTCAACAATTGTAAAGCTAGACTCCACATTTTTGCCATCATCCCCCTGCCTATGCCAAAATGGGATCTTTGGAACGGGATATGGACATCCACCATAGCATAAAGGATTTTTGTTAGATGTTGTAGCTGCAACTTCCCTGGTAGAATGTATGCAAATTGAGAAACCATAGACAAGGTACGTGAACTGTTTGATAGAATACCCCCAAAAAAATGTGATCTCATGGAATGCCATGATTGCATGATATACGCAAAATGGATTTGTTGAAAAGGCTTCAAAAAATTTCAAGCAAATGCTATTAGTAGGTGTAAATACAGACTCCACAAACGTTGCTAGTATCCTCCTTGCCTGTGTCAAAATGGGAGCTTTGAACAAGGTATGCAATCAATCAAAGGATAAAGGACAGAAGGATTTTGTCATATGTATAAAACATAATGGAAGGGGTATTTTGGTCGGATATTATCATTGGAAATGCTTGAGCAAAAATATATGGGAAATGTGGAAGCATAAACAAGGCACATAAACTGTGTCACAAAAATGCCTCAAAGAAATGTAGTCGCAAGGAATACAATGTTTGTGGGATATGCACAAAATGGATTTTGTAAGGATGCTCTCAAAATATTTGAATTAATGAAGCTCTCTCGAACATATTTTGATGGCATCTGGAAAATTCATCGCTAGCAAATCATTGAAGAAAAATTCACCACCAACAATTCATTGTCATGGAAAATTTACTGACACGCCAAGTAAAATTCACCGCCAGTTTTTGAAATATATATTAATAAATATTGGTGAATTGCTCATGGTGAAATTTACTTGGTGGTGGATTTTTCATCAGTGAATTTTCCATGATGGTGAATTACTGGCGGTGAATTTTCCTTCGGTGAATTGTTGGCGATGAATTTTCCTAGAGCCTATCTTGATATTATAAATTTTGCTTGTGTTATATGTACATGTAGCCATGCAGGTTTAGTGAATGTGATTTGTACATACTTCAATCACATGGGTAAGCCTTATTGTATTACACCTACAATTGATCATTATGTTTGTGCTTGACATACTTGTTCGTGTTAGCTATCTTGGAAAACACAATGTTAGTTATCAGTTAGTTCATTGTGTTTGTTCAAAGCTCAAGGGAAAAGAGGTCGAGGAGGATTTATAGGTGGGGAATACACAAAACTAGCAAAATTGAGTTGAGGGCTAACTAACCAATAGGCTATTTACGTGGAGAGGGTTTTACAACAGTACATGGGCTGTATGTTTCATAACACACAGTGTTTTCCACCTTGCAATTTTACAAAAGAGTAAGAATGTAATGAATTTTTTTTGTTATTTACATAGTAGGAATGTAATGAAAATCACCTTCAAAATTTATAACAGGTCTTATTTAAAGTAAAAATTGTGTTTCAATTTCTTTATATGTTCAAAAAATAAATGCAAGATATAGATGTATGTTGGAAAACACAGTGGGTTAAATGAGTAGATGGTTTATGAAGCCTATAACCAATACATTATTTATCTCATTCACTTTGGTTTGCATCTTTTCAAGTGTTTTTAGAGAAGATTCCTTTTTCATTTCATACATTCTAGTACCTACACAAAATACTTGCATGATGGAAAACACAATGTCAGTTGTCCAACATTTCATTTTACATGTTCAAATTTAAACAATGGAGAGTATGAGGAGTTGTATTTTGGGGATACATAAAACTAATCAAATTGAGTTGAGGAGTGACTAACCATAGTATCAATATACTTCATCTAGTTTAACCATAATTTCTTATTATTTATATTTCTATGTATTTATATACCAAGGATGAATCTTATAGCACATACAACTTTCATCTCAAACCAATAATCCAACTAAACATTGAGTTCTCTAATGAACACTTAATTATTCCTATTGATTAAGATATCATCAATATGTAAAACTATGATTAACTCATCTCGATTCCTTGGAAAACCCAATTCTAATGCACATATGAATCAATTTTTTGATACAACATACTTGGTGACTACTTTAATCCATACAAAGACCCTTATAGTTTACAATCAAATATTATATACCCCTTATCTGAAATTATGTACCCTTTTAAGCACTCTCCCATTTATAGAACTAATTTTCTCGTATGACACATAATTTGATTCAAGGATCTTGTATTTCCCCTTAATCCATCCTCTTAGGATCCCTTAATTCATTGTCTTAGCTACCCTAAATTCATCCTCTTGCATCCCCTTAATATACTCTCTTAACTCCCCTTAATCCATCCTCTTAGGACCCCTTAAGTCATTATGTTAGCTACCCTAAATCCATCCTCTTGCATCCCCTAAATTAATTATCTTGACTCCCCTTAAGTCATCCTCTTAGGATCCCTTAAGTCATCCCCTTAGCTACCGTATCATCCTCCATCTATATAATATTCATCTATTCTTTTATTTCATTATGAACTACTACTTCCTCTTTCTTCAATTTCTTCATTATAAGGCCTTTCAACACCATCTTTATTTCTCTTTGGATTTATTCTTCATCATCATTGCTTTAATCCATTAGGTTAAACCTTAAACCCTAAACCCTAAACCCTAAAGCTAACACCCATCACCATTGCATTAATCCATTAGGTTCAATTTAGGCTCATATAAATTTATTGATCTAAGCATCTTTCATTTGTCATAGTCCTTTCATTATCCATGCATCTTCCCACCCTAATCATTACATATCTCCCATCTCATTAGCCAAATAATCTTGAATCCAAAAGCTTTATTTTGGATGAAAATGATACTTGTGTCTATTCAACCATATTATTTTTATCTAATGAAATAAAAGGAAAGCTTCACTTGTATGATGATATCTAGAGATAAGGTGGATGTGCCTTAGCATAGTAGGTTGAAAAAGTACTCAATTAACATCTTTTCTAGATATTTTAAAGAAATCTTGGATTAATGTTTACATTGTTTTGTGACAAGTATTACACCCATTTTATTGTAGATAGGGTCCTCTAGTTACACATTAATATAGAGAAATAAGTTCTTCCAAACTATATTGAAATCTTTTTTTTGTAACTCTTAATAAATAATTTGTAAAGGATAAAAATGGAGAGGATTTTCATATGGAATCATATCTCATTAATGCAACCAATTCTTTCATGAAATTCTCACCTCCCCTAAAAACTAACTTAGGCTAGGTACAAGGTTCTAGTGCATGTTATTCCCCACTCTAAGATCACCACCTATTATCCCAATTACAAGGTACAAGGTTCTAGTGCATGTTATTATCCTCACTCTCTCTACCTACCTCTCCCTCTATTCCTTCAACCTTACCTCTCTCTACCTACCTCCCCATATCTCTCTCATTTCCTCTCTCTCCCTTTATCCCCCCCCCAATACCTCTATACTTCTCTGTATCTCTCATCTCTCACCATCCCTCCTAACCTTTCTCTCCTCCCTTTCTCCCTCGTTCTCCCCTCTCTCTTTCCACCTACCCCTCCCTTTATCTCTATTTTTTCACAATCACATCTCCCCTCCTACTAAGTCCATTTTGGGTCCTTCTATCCCTCCCACCCTACCAACACCTATCTCCCTCCTTCCATCTCTCCCTCGCTCATACCCTTACCTCTCTTCCTACATGATCCTCCCTCTTTCCCTCTCTCTCCCTCCCTCCCTATCTCTATCTCCACTCACCCTCTCCCTCTCTACCTACCTTTCCCTTAATCCATCCCACCCCAGCTCTCTTTCTACCTACATATCCCTCCTTCCAAACTTCCCCCCTTTATATACTTATCTCTCCCCTTCCCTCTCTAATTTCCCAATGTTTATCTACTTCTCTTTTCTACCATTTTTTATGATGCAAGCAAATAAAGTGAGAGATGACGCTATAAGTGGATTTGAACAAATGAAGTCAAAGATTCTTGAACTTAATAATTCCATGGAACAAATATATAATTGAAAATACTTCTCTCTATCTCTCATCTCTCACTATCCATCCTAACCTTCCTCTCCCTCCCCTTTTCCCTCTTTTCCCATCTCTCTCTTTCCATTTTTATTTTATACATCCAACCACTCCACACATTCCTTATCATCTCAAACATCTATTCTATCCTTTTAGCAATATTAACTGCATTTTGGACTCTACTCACTCTTCATGGAGGCATCTTATCTATATATTACAACAAAAAATACCTCAAGTTCAATGATACATTTATAAATTCCCTTGTAAATTACCTCAAATTTGATTGATACAGTAAAATTGGAATTTCACTTTCTTCATTTGATTGAAACAAAAAAATGCTCTCATTATTTGTAATGTTGGAAAAAACACCGTCCCTTGTCAGTTATGCAATGAATTCCACCCTCAAATTTTAGAACAACTCTTTGGTTACAGTAAAATGCCATTTCCAATCATCACAATTTACCATGTAATTCATGCAATTTACCATGTAATTGATGCAGTCATCACAATTTACCATGTAATTGATGCAATCATCAAAATTTACCATGTAATTGATTTAATCATCACAATTAATCATTCATAATTTTCCTCAAATGTGTTTATAAGGCATGTGGATGAGAGTTTGAAATATTCAAATGCCTTATAGAAGCTATAAATTATTAAAGAAGAAAGTGATAGAGCGACTAGAGTTTAAAAAAAAAATGATGGTATTGATAAAGATCTAGTACAAAGGAGAAGTCTCTTTAGAAATATATACAAGAAGAAATATAAGTGCTATATATTCATCATAAACAATGGTAGAAAATATATTTTAGCATCAAAAGATATGGTTGATAATTTAAAATTGAAAAGTTTAGAATATCCAAGTTCATATAAAATTTCGAAAATTCTATAGGAGAAGGTATCTTAAATAATTGAATTTACTATCTTGTCTCAAGGGCTTACAACATGAGACCTCAACCTTTAATGAATCACACACACAAACACTATGCATAATATAATATTTTGAGTTGATATGTGATATAATACTCTTCACAATGTGCTACTATACTTCACCAATATTAGCTACAAAAAAATATCTGTTGGAGCTATTAAAAAATCGCCTTTGAGTCATGACCAATGATATTTATATAGAGAGTGCAAGAAATTATTTTGAATTATTATGTAATTTTCAACAAGCATTTGTATGTAGAAAATGAAATGAAAATATTCTTAAAATGAAACCATCAATTCAATAACTTTAACACTGTTAAAGATAGAATAAATGCATAAAGACACCAAGATATTACGTCAACTATTGGATAAACTATCATAAAAACCAATGGCTAGATTAGAGGAATCAAATTGCATTAATGTAGAGTCAAACTATGATGTTCTATATGAATTTTAATTCTTTTGATATGATACTAGTGGATGCAAGGATACCATCAACAACAAGCTAACATACAAACTTTCTTGCCCCTACCTACCATATTGACTATACAATTATGGAAAGAGAGAGAGGGGGGAAGATGGACAAGGGGAGGGAGAGGAAGGTTAGGAGGGATGGTGAGAGAGGAGTGATAGAGAAAAGTATAGAGGAATGGGGAGAGGGAGAGGTCTAGTGAGGTAGCATGGGAGGGATAAAGGGGGAGAGAGGAAATAAGAGAGACATGGAGAGGTAGGTAGAGAGAGGTAAGGTTGAAGGAATAGAGGGAGATTTAGGTAGAGAGAGTGAGGGGAGATAGGGAAAGTAGAGAGTGAAGGGGAGAGATAAGTAGATAGAGGGGGGAAGTTGGGAAGGAGGGAGATGTAGGTAGAAAGAGAGGTGGGATGGGATGGATTAAGGGAAAGGTAGGTAGAGAGGGAGGGAGGGAGAGAGAGGGAAAGAGGGAGGTGTAGGTAGAGAGGTAAGGGTGTGTGTGAGGGAGAGAGGGAAGGAGGGAGATAGGGAGTGGTAGGGTGGGAGGGATACAAGGACCCAAAGTAGACTTAGTAGGAGATGGAGATGTGATGGTGGATTATGGGACATAGGAGCCCAAATTGGATTTATAGTGTCAAGGAGGGATAGGGATATAATGTTTTTGGGTTGGCATGATGGAGGGGGATGGTGAAAAATAGTTTGGAAGAATGATAATACATAATGTCTTGCCTCAATACATTCTTTCTTCTCTTGATAATTTAAGGAAGGAGCATGTGCACTATGTGCAATGGAAAAATGGAAATGTAGAATTGGATGCAACATGTACTAGAATGTATAAAATGAAAAATGAATATGCTCTAAAAACACATGAAAAGAAGTAAAACAAAGTGAATGAGATCGATAATGTATTAAATGAAGAGATTCTTCTTATTCTTGAGAAGTTGAGGAAGGTGTGTGTGCAGTATATGCAATGGGAAAATGGCAATGCAAAAGTGGATAAACTCAAGAGGTTTTGTATTGCATATGAATTTGTGTAAGCAAATAAAGTGAGAGATGATTGTATAAGTGGAGTTGAACAAATCAAGTTAAAGATTCTTCAACATAATAATTTCATGGAACAAATAAAATTGGAAATAAATGATAAGGAAAAGGAAAAATTAGATCTAAGTGTAGAAAAATAAATAGTTGGAAGTGTTGAAACTATAGCAAAACACTAGAAGACTAAAATTAACCACTTAGGAAGTGTGTAGTGTGTGCACTAGGAAAATAGAAATGTAGAAGTGGACAAATTCAACATACTAGTCTTCCTTGTTGATTTACTAATGCTCCTCCCACCCTACCACTACCTATCTCCCTCCTTCTCTCCCTCTCTCCCTCACACACACACACACAACCTCTCTCCACTTAGTCCTCCCTCTCTCCCTAACTCTCTCTATACCTATCTCTCTTAAATGTGATGATGATGTTGACTAATGGGCTTGCAAGAAATAGAAATTATTTTCAATACAAGGAAATGGTACCAAAGGGGTAGTGAGTAAAGAAGGCGGAGCAATGAAATGGTGAGGATTTATGACAATAAGGGGTGGCTCATTTATCCACTTTTGCATTTCCATTTTCCCCTTGCACATACTGCACACGCACGTTCCTCAACTTCTCAAGAGCGGAAAGAATCTTTTTAGTCAATAAACTATCTATCCCATTCACTTTGATCTGCTTATTTTCATGTGTTTTAGAGAAGATTATTTTTTCATTTCATGTATTCTAATACTTGATGCCTTATGTATTTTGAAAAGAATTTTGAAGTAGACCAAAGTGAATGAGATAGAGAGTGTGTTGATTGAAGAGAATATTCCCAGTCTTGAGAAGTTGAGGAAGGTGCATGTGTAGTATGTGCAATGGGAAAATGGCAATGTAGAAGTGGATAAAGTCAAGAAGTTTTGTATTGCATATGAATTTGTGCAAGTAAAGAATGTGAGAGATGATTCTATAAGTGGAGTTGACCAAATGAACTCAAAGATTCTCGAACTTAAGAATTCTATGGAACAAATACAATTTGAAATAGATGACAAGAAAAAGGAAAATCAAATCTAAGTGCAAAAAAAGAGAATCAATTGGGTGGAGACATGAAAGGCTTATCTAAAAAGGTAGACAAGTCTTGTAAAGAACTTGTTAAAAGAAACATCTACATTCTCTAATCGTAAAGACATTCTCAAAGCTGAGAAAAAAGTGGCTACAAAGCTACATAAAAGTATTCAAGACATTGAAAACTCTATCCAAGAAAGGGATGTTTCTATCCTAAGGGTTGATGAGGGAGCAACTGATCTAAAGATTCTAGTAAAAGACATGAAAAATGTTAAAAGATCATGAAAATGAATAGTAGGGGGTGTTAATAGGTAAGAGCGATGGAGACGAGGGAAAAATTGTGTTGCATATTTTCCTCACTCTCTCTACCTACCTCTCCCTCTGTTCCTTCAACCTTACCTCTCTCTACCTACCTCTCCATGTCTCCCTTATTTTAGGCTAATATGCATCTAAGAATGAATACAATGTTATAGTAAATTCTAAATTTAACAATCTCTTATTACATAAGTCACATTAGATCCCATTTAATGTGACTATATGAATACCAAGAAATTTAGTTTCATGAATACCTAATTGATCTCACCAAATGGTTTGAAGTTGGATCCAAAGAAGGTAAAGTAAATTTTTGAATTTCCTTCACCAACTAATATTATAGAGGCACAAGAAGGGCTTCAATAGGTAGTGCTTCAAAAAAACATCTACTAGCTTCACATGTGTGTGTAGGTATTGATCATTGTATTAAACTTCTACATTCCTTAAGTTTATTAAAAAGCCTAAAAAATATGATATATGCATGGGTTGAATTCAATAAGAATCCCTCATGGGACAATGTGTTTTCCAACAAGGAACAAAAAAATGCTCACATTATTGCAGTGTTGGAAAACACACTATCCCTTGTCAATTATTTCCTTATGAATTCGCAATGTTGGAAAACACATTATCCCTTGTCAATTATGTAATGAAGTCCACCTTCAAATTTTAGAACAACTCTTTGGTTACCACAACTATTAGTTAGAGTGAAAATTATATCTCATTTTCTACATATGATCAAAAAATAAATAGATAGTATAATTGAAGGTTGGAAACACAATGTTGGTTATCAATTAGTTTGTTGTGCTTTTTCAAAGCTCAAGGGTGAAGAGGTCGAGGAGGATTTGCAAGTGGGGTATACACAAAACTAAAAAAATTGAGCTTTGGGTCTTGGTTCTTATTTCATGAAAAACCATGGAACTCTCATATTATAAATATAGTTTGTGTTAGCTATAACGACTGAGATAAAATAGGATAGAGACAACCAGACACATACATCACCAATTGGAGAAGCATGAATTAAGAGTGCATGCTTACCACATAATTTCCATACATGTGTATCTTGGAAGTAATTTTCAGAATTGTTGATAATGTTTCTCTGGAAACAATGATTGATCTATTGTACTGTAGGTCTCACTGTAAGTGTTCAGGAGGCATTTGAATTGGTGGATTTTCAAATTTTATGCTTTTTGGTATTTCGAATGTTGTACAAATTTCTTCTTACATTCTAATTATGTCCCCTGTCCACTTTTCCTACACAGGGGACAATGTGTTTTCCTACACAAGGGACAGTGGGTTTTCAAATTTGAAGGTGGACACAGTGTGTTTTCCAAAAGGGGACAGTGTCTTTTCCAAAAATTGGACAGTGTGTTTTCCAATAGGGGACACTGTGTTTTCCAACAGGGAACAAAAAAATGACAGCGTGTTTTCCAACAAGGAAATAACTAACATGGGACAGTGTGTTTTCCAACATTATTTGCAATGATGGAAACCACACTGTCCCTTGTGGAAATAATTGATGAGGGATAGTGTAACCTCTATATGCTAACCTCTATATGGTAATAATTTACTCTATCCCTATCCTCATAATGGTTGTGTAATAGATGTACAAAGAGTGAGAAGCATCTAGAGGGGTACTCCTAGATTGTCATTTGAGTTAAAAAAATTATACCTTATTGTCATTTGAGTTTCAAAATTATGATAAATTTGGTAAGAGAGAGATGGGGGAAAGAGGGACAATCATATCACCCATATCACTCAAATTTGGTAAGGGAGATAGGGAAGGAGGGAGTGAACAATAAAGGGAGGGGTAGATGGAAAGAGAGAGATGGGACCTAAAGCGGGAAAAAGGGAGGGAGAGGAAGGTTAGGAGGGATAGTGACAGATGAGAGATAGATAGAAGTATTTCCAATTGTATTTATTCCATGGAACTCTTTAGTTCAAGAATATTTGACTTCATTTGTTCAAATCCACTTATAGCATCATCTCTCATTTTCTTTTCTTGCAAAAATTAATATTTAATACAAAACCTCTTGTCTTTATCCACTTTTTATTTCTATTTTCCCATTGCACATACTGCACACACACCTTCCTCAAATTCTCAAGAGAAGGAAGAATATCTTTAAAAAATACCTTATCTATCTAATTCACTTTGGTCTGCTTCTTTTTAAGTTTTTTTAGAGTAGATTCCTTTTTCATTTCATACATTATAGTATCTGCTACCTCCAGTTTTGCATTTCCATTATAGAGAGAGGTAGGGTAGGTGAGGTAGGTATAAAGAGAGTTAGGGAGAGAGGGAGGGAGAGAGGGGAGGAGGAGGGAGATAGGAAGTGGTAGGGTAGGAGGGATAGGAGGGAGAGAAAGAGGGAAAGAGAGAGATAGGGATAGGTATAGAGAGTGGTAGGGTTGGAGGGATAGAGGGAAGGAGGGAGATAGGGACTAGTAGGGTGGGAAGGAGGGTTAGGTGAAGAGAGGTTGTGTGTGTGTTTGTGAGGGAGAGAGAGAAGGGGAAGGAGGGAGATAGGAAGTGGTAGGTGTGAGGGATAGAGGGAGGGAGAGAAAGAGGGGAGGAGGGAGATTAGAAGTTGTAGGGTGTTAGGGTAAAAGGACCCAAAATGGACTTAGTAGGAGGGGGAGATGTGATGGTGGATTGTGGGAAATAGGCACCAAAATGGATTTATGGATTTAATAATTCATAGCTTCTATATAAGGATTTTGAATATTTCAAACTCTCATCCACATTCCTTATAACCACATTTAATAAAAAATTTGAATGATTAATTATGATGATTGCTTCAATTACACGGTAAAAGTGAGCCTTCTTCAATTATTCAATTAATTAATTATAGCGTAAATATGGATAACATTAATCATTTATACTTTCATGCAATGTATTAATGCAATTATGATATATGCTTGGTTTAGGGTTTAGGATTTAAGGTTTAACCTAATGGATTAATGCAACAATGATGATGGATTAACCTAAAGAGAGACACAAAGATGGTGTTGAAAGGCCTTATAATGAATAAATTGAACAAAGAGGAATTATTAGTTCATAATGAAATAAAAGAATAGATGAATATTAGATAGATGGAGGATGATATGGTAGATTTAGTGAAACAACCTTTATATGATTGTATTTTAGATGTGGAATAGAAGGAAATAGAGTATTTGAATGTTTCCAAAGAAAATGGAATAGAGGGATATAGGGAGTGGTAGGATGGGAGGGATAGGTATAGAGATAGTTAGGGAGGGAGGGGTAGGTGGAGAGAGGTTGTGTGTGTATGTGTTTTTAGAGAAGATTCCTTTGTCATTTCATACATTCTAGTACTTTTTGCCTCTAGTTCTACATTTCCATTTTCCCATTGCACATAGTGCACATGCTCCTTCCTCAAATTCTCAAGAGCGGGAATAATCTCTTCAATCAATACATTATCTATCTCATTCACTTTGGTTTTCTTCTTTTCAAGTGCTTTTAGAGTAGATTCCTTTATCATTTCATACATTCTAGTAAGTATTCTCTTTATAAAAATGTATGAATTTATTCTCATACTACCATGATCAATATTCCCAAACATAAATGGCATATATCCTTTAATGTGATGCAATACCTCCTCATGATATATGTGCCTATCTTAAATTTTAACAAATATTTCTCACTTACTAGTACCTTATGTTATTTTTGCAATTGTGAGTTTTTATCTATGAGAGATATAAAGAAAGAGGAAATAGCCAAGTGTCAAGATGAGGTTTATTGGAAAGGGCGGCTAATGTTATGGATTCAACAAAGAAAGGGGAGATCTTTGCAAGATTTCCAAAAGAGAAAATATTTAAGTTTTTGACTAACATTATTTACAGTGTTGGAAAACACACTATCCCCTATCAGTTATTTCCTTATGATTTTTTTTGTTTTATAAGAAAAAAATATGTAATGAAGTCCACCTTAAAATTTGATTAATCATTACTACAAGGTAGAGGAAAATTAAATTATAATACTAAAGGAGTATACCTTTTTGGTAAATCTTATCATCTTATAGACCTTCTCACAATTGTCATGAATTTAATTGTTGCATTCATAATCCCCATATTTTCATCCCTAAATTTTTATTTTATACCATCCTTCATCCACTTTTCCAATCTATTCCATAATCCTCACCTAATCATTGATTGAATATATTCTTCCTACTCTTCAAAATTTGATGAAGGAACATGTGCACTATGTGTAATGGGAAAATGGCAATACAAAAGTGGATAAAATCAAGAGGTTTTGGAGTGATGGATAATAAAATATAGGGAGTGGTAGGTGAGGAGGGATAGAAGGACCAATATACTAAAATCAAATATTACGAAAGGTTTGTTTGGTGGATGCAATCCTCTTTAAAAAAAAAATTAACGGTCTTTGTTTGGTGGATGTAATCCTCCTCTCCAAATATACAAAAATCACTTTGGTATAATTCTTGTCATGTGTTTTAGAGAAGATTCCTTTTTCATTTCATACATTCTAGTACCCGATGCTTCTAGTAAAGCATTTCCATTTTCCCATTACATAAAGAGCATGAATAATATCTTAAGTCATTAAATTATCTATTATAATTCTTCTAAACCATCTCTCACCATCCCCCTCCATCATACCAAACATAATTTTTACTCTAAGTAACAGTTGTGGTAAATCTTGAAAGTTTCCTTCATTACATTCGTGTACTCTCTCATGATCTCTCCTAACCTCCCTCTCCCTCTTTTTGTCCCTCTTTACCACCTCTCTCTCTTTCCACCTACCCATCCCTTCATCACTCACTACCTCCCTTCCTTCCTCTCTCTCTCTCCCTCACACACACAACCTCTCCCCACCTATGGGAAGAGGAAGGTTAGGAGGGATGGTGAGAGAGGAGCGATAGAATGAAGTATAGAGTAATTTATTTGTTCCATCGAATTCTTAAGTTCAAGAATCTTTGAGGTCATTTGTTCAACTCCACTTATAAAATAATCTCTCACTTTCTTTTCTTGCACAAATTCATATGCAATACAAAACCTCTTGACTTTATCCACTTTTGCATTATCATGTTCTTATTTAGACTATTAAGAACTTATGAGTGTAATCCTTGAGACCTTAATACATGACAAAATATAGAATAAGAATTTGACTAGCATACCTTAATGGTAATCAAGAATAATAATAATTTCTAAATCTAGGGTGTATTGTATTGTCTCTTGTCAATTATATCCTTATACAAAGTTTTTTGTTACATACACACCTAGAATACAATGAAGTCCACCTTCAAATTTATAACAAATCTCTCTTTATTCCTTGTACCTTACCTCTCTATACCTACACGTCTCTCCCTCCCTCTTTCCCTCTCTCTCTCTCTCTCCCTCCCTCTCTCTATCTTCACTCACCCTCTCCCTCTTGACCTACCTTTCCCTCTCTACTTTCCTTATCTCCCATCACTCTCTCTACCCATATACTATTGTAAAACCCTCTACATGTAACAAACCAGTTGGTTAGTCACCCCTCAAGTCAATTTAGTTAGTCAAGCCTTACCTCTCTCTACCTACCTCTCCATATCTCCCTCATGTCCTCTCTCTCCCTTGGACAGTGTGTTTTCCAACTGGGGGCAGTGTGTTTTCCAAAATGGGACAGTGTGTTTTCCAAAATGGGATAGTGTGTTTTCCAACAAGGGACAGTGTGTTTTCCAACGGAGAACAAAAAAATGCTCACATTAATTATAGTGTTGGAAAACACACTATCCCTTGTCAATTATTTCCTTATGAATTTGTAGTGTTGGAAAACACACTATCCCCTATGTAGGAAATAATTAACAAGGGATAGTGTGTTTTCCAACACTGCAAATAATGTGAGCATTCTTTTGTTCCCTATTGGAAAACACACTATCCCCTATTGGAAAACACACTGTCCCCTATTGGAAAACACATGGTCCCCCTATTGGAAAACACACTGTCCCCTATTAGTTTTTTCCAATATTGGAAAACACATTGTCCCTTTTTGGAAAACACACTGTCCCTTGTTAGTTATTTCCACTATTGGAAAACACACTATTCCCTATTAGTTTTTTCCAATATTGGAAAACACACTATCCCCTGTTACTTATTTCCCCTGTTGGAAAGCACATTGTCCCCTATTAGTTATCTCCCCTGTTGGAAAACACACTGTCCCTTGTTAGTTATTTCTAGACATATTACATTCTAATGATGTCCCTATCCAAAAGAATTATCCCTATCTCTCCTTGAAGCTATAAATCCAATTTGGGTGCCTATGTCCCATAATCCACCATCCAAGATATAATTAGATCTTTTATATTTGATAAATAACCACAAATATGTTAGAACAAATAGGGTAGAATTAGAATTTTAATCCTATTTAAAAAAAATTAAGAAAATTTGATATAAACATGATGAAAAACTATATAGTAACAATTATGATATATACATGGGTTGTATTCAATAAGAATCCCTCTCTACCTACCTAAGTCTCTCTACCTCTCCCTTCCTCATCTCTCTCTCTCTCACACACATACTAGATCTCTCTCTTTGTACCTCTCCCACCCTACCTTTGTATCTATCTTTACCTACATCTCTCTTTATTCCTTGCACCTTACCTCTCTATAAATGATTGACAAGGGACAGTGTGTTTCCCAACACTACAAATAATGTGAGCATTTTATTGTTCCATGTTGGAAAACACATTGTCCCCTATTGGAAAACACACTGTCCACTGTTAGTTTTTTCCAATGTTGGAAAACACACTATCCCTTGTTTGTTATTTCCACTGTTGGAAAACACACTGTCCCCTATTAATTTTGCCAATGTTGGAAAACACAAAGTCCCGTGTGGGAAAACACACTATCCCCTATTAGTTATTTCCCCTGTTGGAAAACACACTGTCCCTTGTTAGTTATTTCTAGACATCTTACATTCTAATGATGTCCCTATCCAAAAACATTATCCCTATCCCTCCTTGAAGCTATAAATCCAATTTGTGTGCCTATGCCCCATAATCCACCATCACATATCCCTCTCCTACTAAGTCTATTTTGGGTCCTTCTATCCCTCCCACCCTACAAACCCTATCTCCCTCCTTCCCTTTCTCCCTCACACACACCCTTACCTCTCTTCCTACACCTCCCTCTTTCCCTCTCTCTCCCTCCCTCCCTATCTCTCTACCTATTAACAGGGGATAGTAAGTGGGATAGAGGGAGGTAATTGGAACCTAGGTACAAGGTTCTAGTGCATGTTATTCCCCTAGAGGGGAGGGAGAGGTTATCACAATGCTTATGAATATTTGAAAGTATTTATCAATAGATCATAATAGAGGGAGGGAGAGAGAGGGAATGAGAGAGATAGGAAGTGGTAGGGTGCTGGGGATAGAATGAGGGAGATAAAGAGGGAAGGAGAAAGATAGGGATAGGTATAGAGAGTGGTATGGTGCGAGGCATAGAGGGAAGGAGGGAGATAGGGAGTGGTAGGGTGGGAGGGAGGAAAGGAGGGGTAGATTGAGAGAGGTTGTGTGTGTGTGTGTGTGTGTGAGGGAGAGAGAGGGGGAAGGAGGGAGATAGGAAGTGGTAGGGTGGGAGGGATAGAGGTAGGGAGCGAAAGAGGGAAGGTTGGAGATAGGAAGTGGTAGGGTGGGAGGGATAGAAGGACCCAAAATGGACTTAATCTGAGGGGGAAAACACACTGTCATTTTTTGTTCCCTGTTGGAAAATGCAGTGTCCCCTATTGGAAAACACACTGTCCAATTTTGGAAAACACACTGTCCCCTTTTGGAAAACACACTGTCCCCTATTGGAAAACACACTGTGTCAACCTTCAAATTTGAAAACCCACTGTCCCCTATGTAGGAAAACACATTGTCCCCTGTGTAGGAAAAGTGGATAGGGGACATCATTAGAATGTAAGAAGCAATTAGGACAGAGGGGAATTAGGTTGTGTACAATGTCTAAAATACCAAAAAGCATAAAATTTGAAAACCCACCAATTCAAATGCCTTCTGAACACTTACAGTGAGACCTACGGTACAATAGATCAATCATTGTTTCCAAAGAAACATTATCAACAATTCTGAAAATTACTTCCAAGATACACATGTACATAAATTATGTGGTAAGTGCACACTCTTAATTCATGCTTCTCCAATTGGTGATGTCTGTGTCTGGTTGTCTCTGTCCTATTTTATCTCAGTCGTTATAGCTAACACAAACTATATTTATAATATGAGAGTTCCATGTTTTTTCATGAAATAAGAACCAAGACCCAAAAGTATAAACTTAATATTACCAAAACATTATATATTAGCATTCTTCTAAAAAAATTTTCACCATCACCCTTTTATCATACCAACCCAAATACATTATCCTTATCCCTCCTCCATCCTATAAATCCATTTTGGGTGCTTATTTCCCACAATCAATCATCACATCTCCCCCTCACACTAAGTCCATTTTGGGTCCTTCTATCCCTCCCACCCTACCACTTTGTTCTCTGACCTTCCCTCTTTCTCTCCCTCCCTCTATCCCTCCTAGCCTACCACTTCCTATCCCCCTCCTTCCCCCTCTCTCTCCCTCTCTCTCTCACACACACAACCTCTCTCCATCTACCCATCCTTCCCTCCCTCCCTCCCACCCTACCACTCCCTATCTCCCTCCTTCCCTCTATCCCTCTAACCATACCACTCTCTATATCTATCCCTATCTCTCTCGCTCCTATCCCTATCACCCTACCACTTCCTATCTCCCTCCTCTCTCTCTCCCTCCATCTATTATGATCTAGTGATAACTATTTTCAAATCTTCATAAGAATTGTGATAACCTCTCCCTCCCCCCTCTCTCTCTCTCTCACCACCTCTCTCTACCTCTCCCACCCTACCTAGATCCCTCTCTCTACCTACCTCTCTCTAGTGTTTCACCTTACCTCTCTAACTACCTCTCACTATCTCCCTCCTCCCCTTTCTCAAATAGGGAATTTATATCTATCTCCCCCTCCCTCTCTCTCTAATTTTCTCTATCTCCCTCGCTCTCTCCTTCCCTTTCTACTTCTCTTTATCTCACCTTTCTCTCTCCCTCCATCCTCTCTCTCTCTCCTTTCACCCACTCTCTACTTCTCGCTATCTAACCTAGAGTTGAAGTCATAATACGTTGAAAGAATGAGCACCATACGTTGAAAGAATTAAATTATATAAGAGAAGGCATCTTAAATAATATAGGAGAAGGAGGCACTAATGATGAATCAACCTTACTTCTATCTCTCTCTATAGAACCTTAATTCTATGATGAAGGTTGATAAAGAGTGCATTCTCTAGATTGCTTATTTTTCTTTAAATTTCTTAATCATAACTTTAATCATATTTAAGTTTATTAACTCTTCCATATTCTTTTATATGTCCAACCAATCCACACATTCCTCATCATCTCAAACATTTCTTTTATCCTTACAAAAATATTAACTACATGTTTGAATCTACTCACTCTTCATGAAGACATCTTATCTATATATTACAATGTAAAATACCTCATGTTCAATGAACTTTTTATAAAGTCCCTTGTAAATTACCTCAAATTTGATGGTATGTTTAAAGTATTCCTTTTCAAAATATCTTAGGTTCAACAATATATTTACAAGCATACTTCTCTTAACACCTAACCAATTATAAATATTAGAATATATAACTTAAAATACAATTCCAAAGGATTTCCTTCTTTGCGATTTAAAACCACTACATACCATGTGATAGAATTATGACTAGAGGATCTACTTAAGGATTAGCCAACCATACAATCAATTACACAAACACTTGCAATAAAATTTGATGGCATAATAAATTAATAAAAATGTGAATTATTAATTCATATAATTACATTTACTATCTTGCCTCAAGGGCTTACAACATGAGACTTCAACCTTTAATGAATCACATACACAACCATTATATAGATTGTAATCTTTTTAATTGATATGTGACACAATACTCTTCACAATGTGCTACTAATCTTTTCCCTTCCATTCATCAAAAAATGCTGTGTTGGAAAGCCCATCTTTTAATAAAAAATCACATTCCTAAACAAGATAAGAAAATTAGATTTAGACTACAATGAATCTTTTGAGCAATAGCAGTTTGAATCCAAATAATAAGATAAGAGCAAAGTGGGCTTTTGATTGGGGTCGTTTCTTTACCTTTAGGGCTAAGAAGGCACATTAGTTCTATATCCAATCGTAGTATCAAACTTCTCCTCTTGCCCATCTACAGATTTGGCTCCACAAGGTGTGAAACTTTCTATTGCCAACAATACCTATAAAAATACAGATTCGTAAACCATTCCAGCTCCTTATGTCACAACCATAAAAATCAGATAATCGAAGAGAGAAATGGGCATTTTGTGTACCTTGATCTATTGAAATTTTTTGAACCCATTCTAAGCAACATAGACTAGCAATAGCATGATTAAATCTATTATCCACTTTCACACATTAACATCATACTATATTCTCATGCCAAAATGCTATTCACAATTCAACAAACATATAACATATAATCACTATGTCCAAAGACATCAACATTAGGTTAATCTTTGTATTGACTTATTGATGTCCCCTATCGATTAAATTTTGATTTTTGTCTTACATTTACAGTTATAGATTTACAGATTACATTTACTTTTTGAAAATATATTTTCTATTTTCAACTACTATGATCACTAGTGCATTTTATGAAACTGATGTTTGCTCTTTGTTGTTCTAACAAGTGTGTGAAATGATAATGATTGCTCAAAACCTGATTAGGTTAGCCCAAATCCAACCCCTAAAAAGCTATGTCAGCCTTGATTATGGAAATTTTGTTTTTATTTTAAAAAATTCAGGGGTATAACAAACATTATCTTCCAAAAACAGATGAACTCTGATGTTGCCAAGAGAATGACACACTCTAGGCATGACCAAACAATTCTATGGGGAAGCATGTTACACACTCTCATTGTAATTTTTCACTGTTGTCTAAAATGGAAATAAGATAGGGAATTTCCCTCTATAATGTGATAATAAGATAGGGAAGTGGACAGACGAATGACTATTATAAAAAATTGTGTTGAGATCTTGCCCATAGTCGAAGCAAAGTCAACATAACAGAATGTACTGCCCCAGTTTGAAATGGGAATTTTTTTAAGAAATCAAAGAGTTGAAAATTTTATTAACAAAATGAAGACATAAAATTAGATAAGATGGGTTGTGTGATGAGCTATGCGAGTGCAGTAAATGAGAGAAAAAATTGTAATTTTTCTTACAAAAACGCAGGGTTTGATACTTTCAACAAACTGCCCTGCTCTAGTGTATAAGTCTTATAGCAGACTTTTCTCTCTGTATCATACAAGGCTTGACATGACAACCTTCGGCGAATATCTGTAGCTTTCTAAGAAAACAAATATTTCTAAGAATCAACTATACATTAATTTATCATATATGCAATTTCTCCAGCATCTGATAATATATACATGTGGACTTTGTTTAATTTGGCTTGAATTTCATAGATACAAAATGAGTGCCATACCTGCAAATGTGCAATAGTTGCTTGGTTAAACACAACTTTATCATTACCAAACAACACAATTTCCCACCTAGAGCACAAAAGGCAATCAACTCTTAAACATGTCCCTGCTTTTGATCGCTCAATATATTTGATACTTCCTGGTTTAACAACAGACCATTCATAATTAAAGAATTTCATTTTCATTTGAACCGTTAACCTGTGTAAACCTTCAAAAAATGCCTATTAACGTCAATCATGTAAGAATCTAGGAAAAATCTGAATGATTTTTGTTAAATGCCCTGAGATTGATCTTACATTGCATTAAAAGTTAACCAATTGATCATAAATAATAGAATACCATGAAAGTATGGTTGGGTGGGGATTATAGCCTTGGCACATCTCAAATCGGCTTCTCTTCCTCACTCAACAATCCTTGCTAGCCCAGGAAGTAATCAGGGCAGTGCTCTCTGAATCTCACTGTTCCATCACCTGTGAAATCAATAGACCGAATCATATGAATGAATCAATCAAGTCCAATCATTTTCACCAAGCATAATACTATGTCAAAAAAATACTACGATGATCAGAAGCAAGCATAATAAAATATGCTTGGACAAGCTCATAGATTCCTAAATATAAAACGAATAATGGAGGAAACTATAAAATGATTAATACTAAAAACAACAGCTGCTAGATTGCATAGCCTGCGCCTCATCACCATCATTTACCCATGTTCGCAGCTTGCAACAACATGTAACCAAACAAGAAACAATTTTATGGGTTTCTTTAGTTACAGGAATTTTGCCACCATTTTGAAACTCAGGTGGGTTGCAACAGCTGCACGATCTTGACTCTGGGTTGGTTTTTCTTTATTTTGTTTTTTATGGGTCTGCACCATCTCACTTTGAACCTATTTCCCACCAAGATTTGGGTCGGCTGCATCCATGAGATTGCTCGTTGCATGGAGATCTCTCACCCAGTCTGTATCTGCAAGTGTCACCAAGCATCACCCAAGCCACCAAAACAAACAAAAAATCCACTATTTGAAGCGACAACCATTTGAGAAGCCACATCGTCACTTCAAACATTAATCTCCCAAGCATTTCTCTTGGCAATAGATGGACCTGGAAAATCGAAAACCAAAACAATTGGCGCCTGTTCATAAGATCATCAAACATAAAATCACCGCCATCCACCAAATTATATAACCCATTTTGTACTTACAACGTATGGAACGGTGATGAAGGAGTTGGCATGCGTCCCTGGAACACTCGCTGCAGAATGCGGAGAGCCATTGAACCTGCAAAACTGCGCGATTGATTGTTTTTGAAACTCCCACTCGCTTAAACCCCCCTCTCAATTTTTAAAATTGAAATTGCCGCTCGTTTTTAAATTTTATAATAGCCATTCGTCCGTCAACTTTCAGGTTTGACTGCCGTCTCCGTCCGTTAAGACTTTCCGTCGGTGCATTTTGTCTAAAGCGTGGGATGGGGATGGATGTTATGTTTTCATATTACATACATAAGGTGAATTTTGTCTAGCAGTTAGCTTTCGTCTGTATCCCCAATTTTGGTCCTTGAAAATCTTAATTTTTTCCCCTATCAATAAGTAATTTGAAGCCTGCAAGTTATTCGCGAGTGAAGGTTTTATGTTTTCAGCTGCATTGCCTTTACAGTCAAATCCTCGATTCTTGGCAGATTGAAGTCTTAAAACGTTCCCATAATTTCTTCAAGTTATAACTTAGAAGACATGGGCCATGTATATTATAAGTTCTATGGGGTATCAGTTTAAGTGCTGCACGGAACTAAGGAGGATTTGTTCCAAGCGGCTCGTTACAACGAATCAGTATAATGTGGCAGCGGCATATTACATGGGCTCATGAGCAATCGGCGGAAGTCTTGAAGGTTTCTGGAACCTGTCCATAGGCCGTCGGAGTAGTTAGAAGAACTACTTAAAGTACCGTTCGTGCCTTTTTGAAATTTGGGGGCAAAGTAATGTCTCATAGGCGGTGTTTCGGTGAATTTTGCTAACCATACAAAAAGCCCGCTCAGCCTCTCTTCCTAGCCTGAAATGTTCATCATGCCAAAAGAGGCATCGAAGTTCCCTTAATTCGAAAGTGAGGCACATATATGGTTGAAAGACTATAGAGATGTGCTTACTCCTGCTTTAAAAGAACAAGTTACAGTCTTAGCTGGTGCATCATCGGAATGAATGAGCCTTCAACCCGAAGGTGGGATGGGAAGAGTCCGAAGGTTGTTATTTATCTCCATCAAGTGTACTGATTTAAGCTCGACGAAAGCTTCTTCTGTATTGTCGGTGACAGTCCGAGTCTTAAAATTCCATAACCTCTCCAACAAGTGTTGTAATGGTGATCGCCTTCGAAATTTCTTAGCAAATAAACTTGGCAGAGTGTTGCACTATGGTGAAAGCAACAAAGCATTGAAAGATCCCGTTTGCAAACTTTACATGGATATTGAAATGTCAATATCATATGCAATGGAATAAAGTTTCAATCGAATGGCATCTGAGAGCAAATATAAAGGAACTCACATGGGTCATGCATATGAATTCTATAAGCTCAATCTTGCTAGCGAAGTATCCGGTTGTAGATGGAAAGCTTTTACAGAATTGCGGTCTAATGGCATTGGTTTCCTGCTACAATCGACTTTGCCATAAGTTTGAAAAGGAAGGCAAGATAAAGGCGATATAAGAGCCATTGGTTATGAGGTAGAATGTTGAGCAAAGTCGCGTTGTTCTCCTAGGATATAATGATTGCTTAATAGCCTTGCAGTAAGAACGAATCGTGACAATCCAGATGAACAGGAATTTAAAGACCTTGGCAAATGCAATTATCAGATGTAAAGGTCGGACTCCACAATCCTCAACACTTATAAGATTCATGATTTTTGTGATCAATCACACCACAGGGTGACAAGGAGATGCACAGACCTTAGAAACTTTCGAGCTAAGATTCCAAGACCTTTGCCCGAAATGAAGATTTGAGCTGTCTTTCAAATAACGTTACGAAAGGGCATGAGTTTTGGAAACACCAAGCATAACGTCTTGCGTATGGATTGAGAAATCTGTCACCTTATATGATCGAATTCTCTTCAAAACTAAGGCACATCAGGGGCAGTATAATGAGACGAAACAGTCAGAGGATTTATTCTTTATATTCCCATTATGCTCTTGAAGATTCTTGCCGCTAACACCATTTTACCTTGTTCCAAACGTTTAGGATGTCATGTGTGTTGTTTTTGTGACAAGTTGGATGTGTGCAAAGTTGATTGAATGGCTAAAAATGTCTTCTTCATTATCATTAAATCTCATCAAACCTCTCCCTCCATCCCTTGTTACTCCTTTAGGTCTCTCCCACTCTTCTCTCTCCCCTCTCTAGGTCTTTGTATACGGTTGAGGGTTGAACACTTGCAAAATATCTATAAAGCTCATTTGGCACTCTCCAAATTCGGCAAGCATCAAATGGTCTTTGCTAAAAATGATAAAAAAGACGTCAAGCCGGTAATACAAGCCCACAATTCCCTTTATTTGTCTAGTTGTCGCACTTTGTTTGACAAGGAAATGCTTTTTCATGCTATTGACTTCTTGTACCACCATATTTTCTTACTCCATCACCTATTCAACACCATTTTGTTTGCTTAAAAATGTAGAAGATGAGAATTTGAAGTTTTTACATCAAATTTGATTATCTTAGGTAATATTTTCATGTTTTTTGAATTGAAATGTTTATTATGAGCATTTTTGTTTAAATTTGATAATATAGACCCATTCTTTTCATATTTTTAGAAATCATTGTAGTGTAGGAAAATTCATACCTTTGCATTTTCACACTTGTTTGGGTCCACCTTGCTTTATTTATCTCTATTTATGTTTTAATTAGTCCTATTTTGCATCCACAAGCCCGATGAACTACATATTTTTATGGCTAATCCCGACAAACATCAATGGATAAATGATAATTTGATGATTCTGTCTAAGTGTCCCTAATTTTTGGGTTGGGACTAAGATGCTACCTAGGTCATCTTTGTCCCCCAAAGGTCTTGGGACCCTGATTTTGAGGCATCTTAAATGGGCCCCTTTTTGGTGTCCGTGCCCCAAGTTTCATGCCTTGGGACTGAGATACCACCAAGGGCGTCTTAGTCCCCCTTAAGGTATTTTTGAGATTTAATTTCAAATTCTAGCGGGATTTAGCCTCCTTTAATTAATGAATTCATATGTCGGGTTGTTGTGGTGTAATTTTGGGATATTAAGCATGGATAAGTATAGACACAAGGTTCCTCCACTGATTTTCATACCAAGCATTCAAGTATTCATTCCTAAGGCAAGTTTGTGCATTCAAAAGCAATTCATCCAGCATTTGGAGCCATCATCAAGATTCAAGCATCATATCAAGGATATTATTGAATCATGTTTGTTATTGTGCTAACATTTATGATGTAGGGTTTATGATTCAAGAAAGTGTTCCAAAGATCAACATCATTCAAGCAAGAGTCAAGAACCACATCCATTGCAACCATTTCAAGCCTATTTGTAGCACCTTATTACAAGGGTTTGGTGAGTTGTAACATTGCATGTTGTTCATTCATCGTTTCCTTCCATTTCATTCTATTTCAAGGTTTAATTACCAACAAGGGGTTTGACCAAGGCAAACTCCCATTCACTAATAATCAACAAGTTTTTCCCCTCTTATATGTTTGTGATTATAGATCCAGGTTGAAGATTTGAAGATCATTTGAAGTGCAAAGTTGCAAAGTTGCAAAGTTGCATTGCAAAGTTGTCATCTTCATGGAAAATCACCTACAAGACGAATCTAGAAGTTCCAGAACTTGAGATCAAAGAACAAAGAAGTGTAGGCACTGAGCCTCAAAACCAAATTTGGAGATTGCAAAAATTGGGAGCAGGACTAAGTCCCCACCTAGGGCATCTTAGTCCTCTCGAAGGGATTTTTCAAAAAATATTTTAGATCTAATTTCGACATCTGAATATTCCGTACTAGCCTCAAAAAATAGGAGTGGGACTAAGACAACAATAAGGGCATATTTTTCCTCCATAACACTTTTTGATAACTTACTTGCATTTTCAGAATCCTCATTGCATTTCCAAACTTCTTAGGTACACACATCCTAACTTCCTGTTGCATAATTTCATCATTTTCATTCATCATTTAGCTTGCGTTATTAGGTTTTGTGAGTTGAATGCTTATTTGTCTTTTCCAAGCATTTACTTGGTGGTGAACCCTTTAAAGCTTAAAGAACCCCTTTCTAGGTCTTCCTCATTGAGAATTGACTCACCTTGTGAGGTTGATAGTCAATCTAATTAGGGTTCCTAGGACATTATTGAATGAATGTGAGGAGAATAGTGGTATAACAACCCTACTTTTCACCATTATTCATTTTGGTGAACTCGACCTTTTTGAGCATTCATTTTCTATTTTGGAGTCTATTAAAGTCCTAGATTTAGGTTGCATTCATTCTTGCATTGCATCTTGCATTAGTGAAATTGCATCTCAGGTTTCTCGTATTTAGTGAAATTGCATTTAGGTTTTCTCATATTTGCATTAGTGAAAGTGCATATAGGTTGCACTTTTGCTTTCTTGCATCATCTTTTCTCATTGAAAAACTAAAAATTGCATTGTTCATCATCTTAATTGCATTTAGACACATTGTTATTGCATTCAATTTCTTGTCACTAGTTCCTTTTTATTGCATTTATTCACACATTTTTCTATTCCTAATCACCAGCTACGAGAATAGGCTACTTGTGAACATTGTAGACAATCCAGATTCTACTATTTTTTTTGATAAAAACCTCTTCTAGGACTAAAATACCCTTCCTAGTGTCTTAGTCCTTTTTAGGGTTTCTGACTCAAAATCCTCTCTTTATTGTTTGTTTTTTGTTTCAATCTTTGGAACCTCAAAATCACACAAGTAGGACCAAGACACCCTTGCATCTTAGTCCCTATTGACTTTGACTTTCTAGATTTCAGGGTTTAAAATTGCTTTTTTGTGCTTCTGTTGGATGCCTTCAGTTTTTTGTTTCAGTTTGTAGAATTTCTCTTGTTCTAATTTCTTTCATTTCAAGTGTATTTATTCAATCTTGCATCATGGATATGTGCTTTGGAAAGTTGTGGATATCCTTGAAATATTTGGTAGATGTGTCAAGTTGTGCCTTTGCTAATGATACTAATGAAATTGAACTTACTCATGCTCACTCAACTCCTAATGCATGTCCTCCTTGTGATGTTGAAATCATTGGAGAAGATGAGGACAACATGAATATGTTCCTAAATGATTATCTTAACAACCTTGAAGCTAATGCATCCTTTTATCCATCCATGAAACAACCAAATCCCCCTATAATACCATCTCTTGAGATGTTTGGTTACTTACATCCTGAAACTAAAACAAAATTTGAACCTAAGCTCCCTTCACAAGGTGAACCTAGATTCTCTAAACAAGCAAACACTCAACCATTTTATGATAATAAAGTAACAAACACTCTAATCAATCTAGAAGAAACATATGGAAAAGGATTCACAATTTTGAGTAAGCACTTGGATGTGATACAACAAGTGAACATGAATTTTATCAACTCATAAAGAAAATATCCACTAATGAAAACACAAAAGGGTTAGGATATCAAGATCTCCCCTACAATATACAACCCCTAGAGAATACCTAAGACTTCGTAGTGATGGTACGGTGATCTTTGATTCTCCCCTTGATATGAATGCTATTCTTCCTAAAGAACAACCAATGATTCATAACAATGACAAGGATGATATGACCACCCTAGGTCCTCTTCCTCAACCTTCAACTAGAGAAGTTGGTGAATCTAGCAAGCACAAGAGGCCTTACAAGTTACAAAAACTAAAGTTTCATTTTCTGCCACTTGAAAGTGAAAGGAAATTACAATTGATTTTGAATAAAGAACTAATGACATTACCACGAATGAAAGATAGATTAGTGCTATATCCTAAAGATGAAAAAGTTCCACATTATCGATACCATCATACTTTCAAACATAGTACCAATGAGTGTCATGCATTCAAATTAGTATTGCAAAAATTTCACTTCAATGGTAACGATTTCCATCAAGTGATTGCATAGCCTATCCCTTTTTGCCTCTTTTGTCATGCAATAGTTGTAGAACATTCTATTCTCACTATTACATGATTTTTCTCATCACTTATCTCAGCTCATTTTTGTCTTGCACTCAATGGGGTTAAGAAGCAGATAGCCTTGTCCTAGTAAGTCATTTGTTGTTGTCCCTTAGGTTCATTGTCTACCTTCCACTTATATAGTTTGAGATTGGGAGGCAGATGACCTGCCTTAGGTTGACTCACATCAGCTTTACTACTCTTTTTATTTTCCTTTTTTCTTTCTTTTGATTGCATGTGTGTGATGTCATCCCCCATATTGTTCGATGTTTCTTGAGCTCTATGTGCATTCTTCTATTTGTACCTTCATTCTTCTATATGTCGTAAGCTTTTTGCCTTTTCATTGGTCTTTACCTTTTTCATTTCTATTTGCATTTTTGTCTTGTGTTTTCCTTTTGGGGATGACACAAGTTGTCGAGACACCCTATGTCTCTTCCATGTTGACCCAAAGATTTTTCATTATCTTTTCTTTTCCATTTCATTTTTGTCTTGTGTTTTCTATTGGGGATGACATAAGGCATCGAGACACCCTATTTCTCTTTCATGTTGACCCAAAATCTTTTTCATTATCTTTTCTTTTTCATTTCATTTTTGTCTTGTGTTTTCCTTTTAGGGATGACACAAGGTGTCGAGACACCCTATGTCTCTTCCATGTTGACCCAAAAATTTATTCATTGTTTTCATTCTCTTTGTGTCATTCTTCTAGTTCTATGTGTATTTGGAGAATGATGACAATTTCGAGCTCTCTAATATTATTGCAAAAAAGACATATATTGATCCTGAATCCATAGACCCCTTATGTATTTTTGGGGGGCAACCCTCTTTTCCTTTTTTATGTTTTAGCTACTTTAAAGTAATTACTTACAACATGGTGTTAGTAATTCCTTTAAAGTGGGGGCATACATTGACATTATTTTGGCATGATTTCATTTGCATTTGTTTGCATGTTCCTTGTGCAATTTCCTTTCTTATTATGATGCGTCCTTCTCTTGGTGGTGTTATTGGGTTTTGAATTCCTCTAAGAGCATGATATTTCCTTGTCCTCTCTAGGAAAAATTAGGCACAATGTTCCCTAGGATGAGACCTTGCACTTGTCCTCTCTTGGAAACAAGATGAGACCTTTTGCACTTTTCCTTTCTTGGAAGCAGTGGGTATGATGTTCCCAAGGTGAGATCTTGTATTTATCCTCTCTCAAATACGTTAATCATAATGTCCCCTAAGATTAAGACCTCACATGAACTAAGAGAAATCCCTTTGAAAATCGCTCTTTCTTGTTGCGTGCATTTTCTTTTGTCCCTATTAAAGTCGTGGACCTGTATGGATTTGATATGGTCCCCTGGGGCTCACCTAGTGAACAACTAGCTTCACTAGCCCTTGTGAGTGTGCATTTTATTTTGTCCTTATGATAGTCATGGAGGTATGACATTGATATGGACTTCATGGAGCTCACCTATTGGACAACTAGCTTCACTAGCCCTTGTGAGCATGTGTTTTGTTTGCATAGTGGACAATATGTTCTACTTGTAAACCTTTTTGGACAACCAACCTAGACCCGGTCCACCACATTGGACGACCAGTTGAAGCTTGATCCGTTGCATTTTTATTTTTCTTTTTCGTTTTTCCATCTTTGATGATGTATGTTTGTGATCTGGTTATGGCTTCATATATCATTTGCAAGTGTGTTCCTTTGTGCCTATGTTGGTTTGCCATATGATCTTGATCCTGGGGGCTTGGCTAGCCTCTTGGTTATTGTCATCCCATCTTACTAGAATTTGTACATTTGAGCCCCTCTTTATTGTGTGGTTAGCTACTTTAGTGTGAGCTTGAAGAAAGTTCATCCTCTCACTAAAATGGGGGCTAAATGTAGTGTAGGAAAATGCATACCCTTGCGTTTTCACACTTTTTTGGGCATGCCTTGCTTTATTTATCCCTATTTATGTCTTAATTGATCCCATTTTCCATCCACAAGCCCGATGAACTACATATTTTTATGGCTAATCCTGACAAACATCAATGGATAAATGATAATTTGATGATTCTGTTTGAGTGTCCCTGATTTTTGGGCTAGGACTAAGAAACCACCTAGGGTGTCTTTATCCCCCAAAGGTCTTGGGACCTTGATTTTGAGGCATCTTAAATGGGCCCCTTTTTTGTGTCTATGCCCCAAGTTTCATGTCTTGGTACTAAGATGCCACTTAGGGCGTATTCGTCCCCCTAAAGGTATTTTTTGGGATTTAATTTCAAATTCTAGTGGGATTTAGAATCTAATTAATGAATTCATATGTCAGCTTGTTGTGGTATAATTTTAAGATATTAAGCATGGATAAGTATAAATACAAGTTTCCTCCACTCATTTTCATACCAAGCACTCATTCCTAAGGCAATTTTATGCATTCAAGAGCAATTCATCTAGCATTTGGAGCCATCATCAAGATTCAAGTGTCATGTCAAGGATATTATTGCATCATGTTTGTTATTGTGCTAACATTTTTGATGTAGGGTTTATGATTCAATCAAGTGTTCTAAGATCAACATCATTCAAGAAAGAGTCAAGAACCACATCCATTGTATCCATTTCAAGCATATTTGCAACACCTTATTACAAGGGTTTGGTGAGTTGTAACATTTCATGTTGTTCATTCATCATTTCCTTCCATTTCAAGGTTTAATTACCAACAAGGGGTTTGACCAAGGCAAAACCCCATTCACTAACAATCAACAAGTTTTTCCCCTCTTGTATGTTTGTGATTATAGATCCAGGTTGAAGACTTAAAGATCATTTGAAGTGCAAAGTTGTAATGTTGCATTGCAAAGTTGTCATCTTCACGGAAACTCTCCTACAGGGCAAATTCGGAAGTTTCAGAACCTAAGATCAATGAAGAAGGAAGTGCAGACAATGAGCCTCAGAACCACATTCAAAGATTCCAAAAAATCAGTGTGGGACTAAGTCACCACCTAGGGCGTCTTAGTCCTCTTGAAGGTATTTTATAGAAATTATTTTAGATCTAGTTCTGACATCTAAATATTCCACATCAGTCTTGAAAAATAACAGCGGTACTAAGACAATAGTAAGGGCGTATTTTTCCTCCATAACACTTTTTGACATCTTCTTTGCATTTATGGAATCCTCATTGCATTTCTAGACTTCCCAGGTACATACATCCTAACTTCCTATTGCATAATTTCATCATTTTCATTCATCATTTAGCTTGCATTATTAGGTTTTATGAGTTGAATGCTTATTTGTCTTTTCCAAGCATTTTCTTGGTGGTGAACCCTTTAAAGCTTAAAGAACCCCTTCCTAGGTCTTCCTCATTGAGAATTGACTCACCTTGTGAGGTTGATAGACAATCCAATTAGGGTTCCTAGGACATTATTGAATGAATGTGAGGAGAATAGTGGTCTAACAACCCTACTTTTCACCATTATTCAATAATAATATATTTATAGAGAATTCAACATTTAATTAGAAGGAAGTTGCATAAAAAATCAAACATTTAGGAGTTTGAAGAAAAAAATAAAAGTGAAACATAGGGAAAGGGAAACCTTGTAGCTTTCACCTTAGGGTTTGAACACATTTCCCTAATTTCATTGGAAAATAGTGGATGAAATGTGGGTGTGATGGAATGGATGGGGTTTGATGGATGTGGAAAAGGTATATGATTGACTTATACCCTGATAGGTGAGTCAAACAACCATTAACCAAATTTAGAAATTTCCTAAGGATGAAATACAATGATCCAATTGACCTAATGATACAAATTAATGTTCTAATGCAAATGCAAATATTTGAGAAATCACAAACAAAATTAATCTACAAAAACGGGTTGAGTGAGACACTATGCACCTGCAATTCAAATATGGAGTTGAAAAGGTAGGACATAGGCACCCAAACTATCACTATCTTTGTAAGGAAAATTTAGCTATATTTTCACAGTCCTTTGATTTTGGATCTAAGCTTCAATTTTCTTCTTGTTGCAATATCATATCATAGTTGAATAATTTTGTATCTAAGTTTTCATGAGCTCTCAAGATGTAGGGTTTCAATTACAACAATAAATAATTGCCCTTCAAACTTTAATCCTCTTCAAACTTGAAATTTGCACATTCAAAGAGAGAAGAAAGGTTGTGTCATTTAGGGGATTTCCTTGGTCAAACCCCATGTTAGTGTTTCCACTTACACAATGGAATACACATCTCCTCAAGGTCTAAATCGTTCTTGTTTGATTTGCTTAACACTAGTAGAATTTGACAAATAAATGACTAGGTGACTAAAATTTTTAGTAACAACAACTAAAAATGACTTAATTCTACTCATTTTTTGCAACTCAGCTATAAATGAGTAAATAAATGACTAATTTGGTCGTTGACTAAAAAATTATTTAGTCACAAAAATAAAAATGACTAAATAATTAGTCATCAAATCCAAATTAGATTTTTTTTTTTAAAACAAGTTAGCCAATTATTGGCATGATGTATTCATGCATGTGATGTGTTGGTGTGATTATTCACATTTGGTGAAGATTCATTTGTCTCTCTTGACCTTCCTTCATTCACTTATTGTAGACCTCGCTTTATTCATTGGCCTGACATGAGGCATTTTGATCAGTTATAGCAACCACTTGCATGGGCGATAAGGATTCAAAGAAGACCTGGAGACTTCTAAAAAGGCAGGAAAAGGGAAGGAATTCAGAGTTTTCTGCAATGAATTTGAATTCAATGAGGCCCTCTATAGCGAAATCAGATTTGGGGATGGTCTTTACAATGAATTCAGAGGTAATTAAAACCCTCATTGCATTAAACAAAAATTTGAAATTCTCATTACAATCTACTGCTCTTAATAATGTTCTATTGCTCTTAATAATGTTCTTTTACAATCTTGCCACTATTTTGCTTCATAATGTGTTGAAGATAAATATAATAAAATTTGGGTGTCTATGCCAAAATAGAATTTCCTCAAACAATTTTGATACATTTTCACTGCAAGCAAAAAATGTCCTTGTGCGAAGTAAACATGTCCTAGATTTACCCACACATCGGGCATATGAACAAAGATGTTTCCTATAGCAGTTTCTTTTACCTATGTAAATATTTCCTTTGCAATATAAAATTGACCCCTTTCAGCTAGCACAATGGTTGCTCCATTTGAACATAAACATTTCCTGGTCTATGTGCCAACACTTTACAATGGCTACCCCATTTGCAACATAAAATTTTTCACTACAAGTGCAAATTATCCTTGTGCAAAGTAAACATATGCTAGATTTACTTACATATTAGACATCTGAACAAAGATGTTTCCTGCAACAACTTCTTGTACCTATGTAAATATTTCCTTTGCAATATTAAATTGACCCCTTTCAACTAGCACAATGGCTGCCCCATTTGCAACATAAACATTTCTTGGTCTTTGTGCCAACACTTAAGTGGCCCCTTTTATGACATTAAGATCCTCTTGAGTTATTATTATACTCCTATTTTCCAAGAGAAAAATCCCCAAGGCCCATGGGAAATGAATGATGAGCATTTGAGTTTCAAATTGGTTTCATTTCAAAAAGGGGACATTACATTGTACAAGATTTGTTTAACAATAGAATAATTTAATCCACCTATTTGGGACTGTAAAATAAAAATAGATGAATTAATCTATTTTCAATTATAGGTTCTTTTAATCTAGAATCTGATAGAAAGATAAAGAATAATGTAATGAAGGACACATAAAATGTTCTAACATAAAGACTCAAATAGGTTGCTCATGAAAAATAAGAAAGAGGAAAGATGAAAATATAACATACAAATGATTCATTTGAGGTTTTTGATAATATCTCATTTAACTATGTCAAATAGAATTGGAAAGGACAAAGCACATTTGATTGACTAAAATTTTGAGGTAGCTTATCTATTGCCATTGTATACATCATATTCTTTTGGAATTTGTTTCTACAATGCACCAAGCCTAGAATTGATTGGGGATGCACTTAAGGTTGATACAAACTCATCAAATACTGTATGCATGCTTGGAAACATGGAACTGAAAATAGATGTCTAACTTAAAGCAAAACAAACAATTAAAGTAGCATGCCAACTTGTCTTGGCTGATGAAGCAAAATGAAAATTTGATGATGAATGAAGGATTCAGATGGAAATGAGAAAGCAAGAGGAAGAAATTCGGTGGGTGATGAAAGAAGAGGAGAAATTTGAACATGTGAAGGAATCATGGAAGAGTAAGCATAAGGACAGGGATGATGATGATGAGGCTAGTCAGTCTGAGAAGAAACAAAATAAGGAAAAGAAGAAAAAGAAGAAGGATACGAACCATAAGGCATATGATTCTTATATCCAAGAACCTGATATTGCCATGGAAGATGAGGAAAATTATAATTGTTCATCATCTTTAGAATTAGAGTATGCATGTCTCCTTCATGATTTTGTTGTTCAAAACTAGAGAATTTGTCTCACCATCGTCAACGTCTTCTAGACCTGCAGCTACAAGAAGATCTTGGGAATTTTCTGTATCACCTTGTCCCTTATCACTCATATAATTTTCTTCATCTTCCATGGTGATGGAACTCTCAAATTTTGCAAATTTGAGATGCCTATTTCAAAAATTTTGCTTCTGCACTGTCAGAAGTGCACCTAAAGAATTAGTCCTGATTGGCCCACTTTGGAGGCTTGTAATTAAAGCCTGTTGATTGTCGTGCAAAACCCATTTGCAAACATACTCAATTGACCTATGTGAGCAGGAATGTCAAATTAGCTTCCTATGATAAGTTTTGACAGAGTTTCGAAAAGTGAAGTTGGAGGGTTTTGACATTGTTCTGTTATTTGCAGAATGTTGTTTTACAAAACAACTTCCTGTTTGAGCTTGGATCTCACAACCAGTTGATTGTCATGACAAAATGAATGTTGTTCCATGTTCTACATACCTAAATGATCTCACATGTCAATTTGCAGAACTTCATGATCTGATTTGCTATTTTTAGCAGATCAAAACCAAATGTAGTTTGTTTTATTTTGCATCTGCATTCCTGACAGCATTTCAGAGAGGCTAACTTCGACTGTCAGTATCTTTTGATCAATGATGTTTCAAGGAAGTTCCTTTTGCACATGTGCTCGAGGTACCTAAATGATTTACTATGTCTGTTGGTAGCTCGTCAGGGGTTGATTTTCTATTTTTATAAATTGGCAGTTGAATCAGTTTTAATTGGTGTAGAACAACTGTTGTTTCAGAAAAGCCTGATTGGTCAATTTTTCCGATTAATATCCGATTCCTTGGGTGTCCTTTCTCCAAGCCATTTGTTGCACTATATTCTCAGATCAAATGTTTGCATGTCTACAAGTTCTCATTGTTCCAGGAGGTTGTTTGACTAGTTTCCCAGATTGATTCCTGAGCCAACTGGGTCAGTTTTGCCCATTTTCCAAAAGTGTCAGAAAATAATTTCTAATTGCAACCCAGTTCATTTTTCAACTCCAAAATTCATCCAGATGTTGTGTCTGATTGATTTGAGCATAAAGTTGTTTGAAAACGATTATTTTTTAGTCGGGCCCACATGGGACCCAATATGCTTTGCACTTTTATAATTTTGTGAATGTTGCATTGTGCCAATCACTTCACGAGAATTGTTTTGAATTAAATGAAGTAGGATGATAATAAGAAATACAGTGAAAATGAAGAGGAGACATATGAAAATAAAAAGTGGTTGCCAATGCACTTGCTGAATGGGGTCGATCCACACAGTAAATGGGATTTGAACAGGGCTATGTTGCAGATGGCGATATTTGTGTTTATTTTAAAATATACCAATTTCATTTGGGGAAATTCCTATTGGGATGCCATTGTGCTTGATGCAGGAGGGTGCTGTCAAAGGTTGAAAGGAGGCTAATCCACCGTAAAGTAAAGGACAGTGTTGACTATGTTTTCAAATAGTGAGGGTGATTTGATGAGCCTTTCATTATCAAAAACAAAAACCAATTGCTTAGTTCCTCAGTTTCTTCTCCTGATTTGGCATATTCAGAGGCAGACATAAAGGTTGTAATAAATGGAAAATACAGTGAGAGGGGCACGGCCTGGAGTGGGGTAGGAACATCCCATTAAAGCATAAAGTAGAGGTAATGCTAGGGATGCGCTATATTGAACGCTTTGATTAGCCAATATTGCTCATTGGAGTCTCAGTTTTAAATAAACTTCTTGGTATAATGCTAATGGTTGAGCAAACCTAGAAAATTTTACATGCAAAGAAATTATGCGCTCACAATATCAATATATCGAATGCCTTATGTTCACCACACAATATGGAACCACTCATGATTGCTTGAAACATAAGAAACATTAAGGTTTATGTATTGTAAAACAGAGGCTCAAACCAGTTGGGGGGAAACACACTCAAAAGTGTGGGATGCCATGTTTGCAGAGGAGCGCCCATGCATTGCTAAAGAGAGGAGACCTGCGCTAGGTTGCAGAGGAAGAAACTCAAGCAAATAAAATGGTGAGGGTTAGGGAAAAAAATGAATATTGAACGACCAAGACATGCCTAATCCACAAGAGTGAATCTCAGCCTCAGCTCGCCAACCTCGCACCATTGGAGATGACGTAAGTAAAGTGCTTGCGAGGTGTGCGAGGTTGAGTAAGGAAGAACATGGTGGACCTGATAGAATTTTCAAGGCACAGGTATGGCTGGGTTTTACCTGGTGGAAATAAATGAAGAAGTTTTAAAAGACTATGTGCTCCGTAAAATATTAATTACGAGTAAAGTTGTTTTCCCAATAAATGTAATAATTTTAAGTGGGCATGGGTAAAGTATTTTTATCCCACCAAACAATAAAAGCTTTAAATATTTAAAGGAAATGCTTTTAAATATGGTTGAAATTTGAGGATTGGTTGCAAAATAAAATGCAACAGGGGAATAATTGGAAAAAGTGAATAAAATATTCACTAAGGATTTATTTGCTAAAAGACACCATTTCATGGGGACACATTTTCTTCAGCTGTGAAGAAGAATGAACATAAATAAAAGATGAGAGGAATTTTCTCTTTATTAAAGGTGAAATATTGTATATAGCTGGAAAATGGAATTGCAAAATGTTTTAAATGAAAATTTAAAACATTAAGTGCATAGGATATGTAAAGTGAATTTTATATTCATTTCATGTTTTAAAGTTATTATTTGGTTGGAAATACAATGTACAGCTCCAGCATTGTAAAAGAGGAGATATTTTTCACTTGCTAAGCAAATGGAGAACTAAAACAAAATTTACATGGGAAGAGATATTTTCCAACTGGGTAAAATGATAAGAATCTCCACATGGGCTGATTTTCTATTGCTGGGCAATGATGAGAAAATGTTGTTTTTGAGGGAATAATTTTGTTGTTGCAGAGGAAGAAGGAGGAAATATTCCTTTCAGTTGATCAACGGTAAATGGAGCTTCCAGATGGAAATTGCAGATCAAGTTTAGGGCTGCTCCTATTTGCTTCTATTTTCTATATCTTCTTTTCTCTTCTCAATTGTAAGGGTTCCAATTTCTGAAAGCTCTGCAAGTCAGGAAGAAGCTATGGGTAGATTGTAAAGCTAGGGGGAAATATGACTGTTAGTCATTTTAATCTGAAAGTGTATGTTCTGAATTGTTTTGTTATGTTTATTTTAGTTGATAATTGTCTCCATGGCTGAATTGTAATGTTGTTTTGGATTCAATAATAAAATTATTTGAGTTTGTTCATGCATATTTGCTGCATTTGAGCTACATTTGTTGTTTCCTTCTATTCCATGAATGGTGTAATTGCTTTAATAAAGCACAAGTTACTTTTATTATTGCCTATTGTTCAAGGATAGTATAATTGTTTTGAAAAATGTGACATGAGTGTTATGTTTCAGGTGGATTTATAAGAAAAATTATTAGAGAAAGCTGCAGTGGTCTGGTTGTCATAATGTGACAACATTTGCAAGAATTTCAGAGCATGTTCAACATAGAAAGATGAATGCTAGTTATATGACTCCATAGCCCATTTTTATGGCACTGGTCCATTATCATGTTTCTGCTGTTTTTAGTTTGGTCCCAACTCTTTAAATCAAAAACCATTTCAAATCTATTTTGTTGAGTTGTGTTTGTCATGTTCTCCATGCTGATTGATGAAATTCATTCAATATCTTGCCAATGTTAAGTTATATTTTATGTTTCTCAGCATATTTATGTGAGAGCATACTCTATTAAGCAATATCCTGTTACTTGTGTGTCTAGATTATTTGATGTTACTAAAGGGTTACCCCCCTAGGTCTTACAAAGCCTGAAGTGTAGGACATGTCAGTCTTTGATTGAATCTTGTTAGTTGGCCACTAGCCTTTGTGGTTCTTTAATATAGAGGTTGGCTACCTCTTAGAGAATTACAAATCCTAGATGGGTTGTATTTTTAAACACCAACACATGGAAACATTAGGTTCCTCCATATAAGAATCATAAGACTTGTGGTCCTTATCCTTCTTCTATTTCTTTGTTTCCTTTTTTTCTTTCTTCTTAGACTAACTAGCCTCATCATTGTCCTTACACTTACTCTTCCATAATTCCTTCACACGTTCAAACTACTCTTCTTGTTCCATCACCTACCAAAGTTCTTCCTCTTACTTTCTCCTTTCCATTTGAATCCTTCATTCTTCATCAACCAACACAAGTTGGCGTGCTACTTTAAATGTTTATTTTTATTTAAGTCAGTCATTTTTTTTCAGTTCCAAATTGCCAAGCATACATAAAGCATTTGATGAGTTTTTATCCACCTTAAGTGCATCCCCAATCAATTCTAGGCTTAGTGCATTATAGAAACACATTCCAAGAAAAGATGATGCATACAATGATGATGGATAAGCTACCTCAAAATTTTAGTCAATCAAATATGCTTTATCCCTTCTAAATCCATTTGACATAGTTAAATGAGATCTTACCAAAAACCTCAAATGAATCATTTGTAAGTTATCTTTCAATTTTTCCTCTTTCTTATTTTTTATGGGCAACCTATTTTATTCTTTATTTTAGAATTATTTTTGTGTCCTTAAATGTATTATGCTTTATCTTTCTATCAAATTCTAGATTAAAAGAACCTATAATTGAAAATAGATTAATTCATCTATTTTTAAATTATTTTGTTGTTAAACAGATCTTGTACAATGTAATGTCCCCTTTTCAAAATGAAACCAAGTTGAAACTCAAATGCTGATCATTCATTTCCCATGGGCCTTGGGGATTTTTATTTTGGTAAATAGGAGCTAGGTTTGGTTAAAGCTTAGGAAGACTATAAATCATCATCATATGGATCATCTTCTCTCAGACTCTATTTTTGCAATGGTTCATCTTCAGAATCAGAGTATGCATGTCCCCTTCATGATTTTGTTGGAATTGGAGAATTTTTCTCACCATCATCAAAGTATTCTAGGTCCTTGTAGCTGTAAGAAGATCTTGGGAATTTTCTACATCATCTTGTTCCTTATCACTCATATAATTTGTCTCATCTTCCATGGAAACATCAAGTTCCTCTATATAAGAATCATAAGCCTTGTGGTCCTTATCCTTCTTTTTCTTCTTTTCCTTCTTTTGTTTCTTCTCAGACTGACTAGCCTCATCATCGTCATCATTCTTGTCCTTACACTTACTCTTCCATAATTCCTTCACACGTTCAAATTGCTCCTCTTGTTGCATCACCCACCAAATTTCTTCCTCCTTCTTTCTCCTTTCCACCCGATTCCTTCATTCTTCATCAAAATTTCATTTTTCTTCATCAACCAACACAAGTTGGCATGCTACTTTAATTGTTTGTTTTGCTTTAAGCCAGTCGTTTGTTTTCAGTTCCATGTTGCCAAGAATACATAAAGAATTTGATGAATTTTTATCCACCTTAAGTGCATCCCAAATCAATTCTAGGCTTAGTTGGATCTCATTTCGAGCCTAAGCCATGGCTGCAAGACGTAGATATGCATCCACATAATCAGGAAACTTGAACAATTTTAGCTTGCATAAAAGATTTTCTTTTTCAGTATCATGTAGCTGTTCAAACAACTTAGAAATATTAAATAGTGTTGTGAATTTATCCCATGATAACTCAATTGAAACACCACCTTCTTCTAGTCGATGGAAGAATTCCATATCCTTAAAGCACATAGAAAAAACTACAAAATTGATACTAGGGATTTTATTTATGAATTCAACCCAAATGCCATTTCCTAATGCCTCCATAAAAGTTTGTTGAGCCAAATCTAGTTCATCACGCTCAAAATGAAGAACCCCAATGTTGTTTAACAATTCAATGGGTGCTTCTTCTCTGCTCTTCTTTAGAAGATACTTTTCTATCTTAAGAGACTTTGTTGTCTTAAGAGAATCTAAGGTTGCAATAAGGTCTATCAATATTAATAACTAACCCATCTTGATAAATGCATGGGAATCACGTGGATCTATGTGAGTTTCCTTTCATAAAATTTCCAAAGACTACTTTTCCTACCCTTACTAAGCTTATATATGGCCTACAAATTTTAAGCTCTCACAGTTCTCAGGGTGGACCTCTAGAACCTTTTCAAAATTTGAGAGAGAACTCTTAAGATCTCCTAGCTTCAATTGAACCTATTCATAAAGTCATGTGGCCTTTGGCTTTCCTTGATTGATTCCATGTAGTAGTAGCCAATGGTTTCATAATCACCTTTACTATGATAATTTCATGCAAGATTATAACATGAATGAGATTTCATGAGAGGGTGGTTAGTTGAAACAAGAGTTATCTCAGTCAACTAGTCCACAAGAAAATGTTGCCCTGTAAAGAAAAAATGGTTTGCTAAATGATTCAATGCCATTACATAGTATGAGTATAATTCAAAGGCTCTACACATCTTTTCCATTCCTTCATGATCACTACCTTTTTCAATAACTATGAGAATCCTACAATTAAAAAATGTACAAAACTGACCACATAGATTTTTCCCCATTTCAAATAGCAAAATTGCCAAAAAAATGGGTTTAAAACTTGCAAAAAAATGCAAATAAAATCACGTTGATTTTCATGCCAAAAAAAATGAGATCATAGCTTGTTTCTTACAATTATTCTTTGATATATTTTTTCCAAGCATCCATAGCTTGTTTTAAATCACATGTTTTAGGCTTTTAACCACAACAACAAGGCAGTGAACTGTTTGATAAAATGCTTTGTTAAACATGTATGAAAATGTGGTAGCATAGACAAGGCAATGAAATTTGGAAAAAGTGCCTCAAAGAAATGTGGTCTCATGGTGATGGAATTCCATGACAAGAGAATTGTTATGGATTTTCATGGCATTCCATCACCATGAGACGACATTTCTTTAAGGAATTTTTTCAACCAGTTCATTGCCTTGTCTATGCAGTTGCTTACTATTATGCTTTGATATATTTTTTCCAAAAATCCATAACTTGTTCGAAAGAACTTGTTTTAGGATTTTAGCCATAGCAACAAGGTAGTGAACTGTTTGATAAAATTCTTTGGTAGACGATATGTATGAAAAATATGGTAGCATAGACAAGGTAGTGAAATATTTGATAAAATGCCTCAAAGAAATGTGGTCTCATGGAATTCCATGACAAGAAAATGCAATTGGAAGTTGCTCCTAGTTATTAGATATGCAATGTAAAGTAATTGCATAATTGCTTGGGTTGACTTTGTAAAAACTATATTGTAAATGAAATTTTGTCATCTATCAACATCTAGTTATTAGTTATGCAACATCAAGTAATACTTTGAGTTAGAAAGATGCAAAATGCAATGTAATCAACAATGTAGATGATTATGAACAAATAATTGATACCAATTCATAACATACCACTATATTCCAACCTAAAATACATAAAAAAATCAATCATACATAGTATTATCAACAAATATTTGAGAACAGAATTTGATCACTAGATTAAATCTTATTGTCCATTGATTGCTTAATAGCTATTACAATATAACATAAGTCTCATATATTTTTCTATAAATGCCTATGACGATGATATCAAAATTTGGTCTTGGTTTCTCTTTTATAAGAGAAGCAACAAGCTTGAGATTGTTAGAAAATATGGAATCTTTTTAAAATTCATGCCTCTTTGTATAAACTAAACTAAACATTAGTTTCTCTTAAAAAATAAAACATAGGAAGTAGATAACTAATGAAGTCCGCAACACTCGTGACACCATAGTTCATTAATGTTTGTAAGGCACCCATGATCACTGAAGATTTGTTCAAGGTCCTTTCTCCATATTAGTGTATCTAAATGTGCGATTCTTCCACTGTGACAGCCCCAAGGCCTACCATTCAGGGGGAGGACCCAAATACTTTTACTACTAGTCGTACACTCTATAATCATGTGGCCATTTATATTCTTGAATTTTTAATATATTTTCAAGGTGAATATTCCATTGACTATCTAGTAAGACCCTGCCATCATGATAAACTTAGAATATCCAACATTCAATGATATTACTCAATCCATGATTAATTCAAACCTGTCAAGACTCAACTCACCATCCTTTTGTATGTGAGTGATGCATTGTGGAACAATCTAGCCAAATTCACTCTCACATTCATTGAGGTCCTTCATGTGGTCATCATCTGCCAATATTTTTGGCACAAACCACTAATTGAGAGTATGAAATGAATCTATTCTTGTTATGATATTTTGGTCCTCTCCTTGCATATATTGGAATTCATCTATAAATTTTTTGGCCATCTACTCTATAGATTTTAATGTTGCAGGAGCCTTAGTACTCCTCTATAATATTTTGCACAAGGTTACCAATGTGTGGTGTATGGGCTACCAGCTCTTAAAAAGGGGATCCAATATGGGTACATGTGTTTTCATCTGATCAATTTCCTATGTCAGTGAGATGTAGCAATCATGCACACTTTCCAACTTATCCACAATTAGCTTTATCCTATGCTTGAGGACCTTCTCTAAAACATTGCAGATTCACTTGTTCACTCCTTTCTTACCCTCATTGTTGGATTTCTTTAACTCTTCAATCTGTTGTCTAAGAATGCTCACTTCTTCAGTAGAAGCACTTTCTATATCAACTGGTGGAGTAGGAGGATGCTAGTATAACATTATTTCCTTATTCTTGAGGGGCCTGCTCCTTTCAATTGTTCCTTCAACTTCACATTTTCCATGAATAATTTATTGAATTCATTATTTAAAAACTTTTGTTCCTTTTCGTACTCTCCCAATCTAGCTTCCATCTCCTTAACTATAACTTGGGTGAACATAGCTGAATCCATTGTCATTGTTTCAAATTCTAGAGGAGATGTATCCTTTAATGTTTTCACCATAGCTTTCCCTTTCATTTCCTACACTACATCTAGTAACCTTGGTTTTTGTGTACTCTTTTGTTTGGCCCATAATGCCAAGGTTTCAATCTTAGGGTTATACCTTGTGCCACTTACCCCTTCATCTAATTCAAATTCAACAATTAGAATTTGGTCCTCCTATGTTCTCACTTGATCAAGTAAAAACATTTTCTTTAATTCCATACCAGGGAAAATAAGTATATTACTTTTCAAAACCATCTCTTCAGCCTCTTGTGAGCTAACATCAATATTATCAATCCTTAATTCATTAAAATTTTGGGCTACTATTTGGTCATGCTAGGATTCCTCAGCTCCCATCTTATTTATTTCAACCCTCACTTCAAACTCTCTCATTTTAATCTTAATCCAAAAGTCTTTAAATTCAAGGGTTTTGATAAATTCATCATCTTCCAAGAACTTGCAAGCTACAACTACATTGTCATCCTCATGCATTTCTCTTTCTCCTTGTACCTCAATATCAGCTCTAGCTTTAGGTCCGTGATCTTGAATTTCAAGCATAGGTTGGTCCACTTCAACATCATCCTTGAAATTTCTAACACATTAACTACTTCTTCTATATCTCCAACCTCCTCACTTATTTCATAGGAAACAACTGGGTCTATCTGTTGTGCCTTTTTTTTTTTAGAAGGTGGTTGTTTAGGAGGCAATCCTCGAGAAGCATGACATACTGAAACAGTATTCGGAGTTGGTTTTTTAATTACAACACCACTCAACCTTTTGGGAGATAGTTTGGAAAGTCTCCCTGTATCTGCTGTAGTCTTAAATAATTCATAAAACTTACCAATTATCATATCAATCCTCTTGATAGGATCTGATTCCTCTACGAAATACCCCAAGAAATCAATGTGATTCATCTTTCTTTCTTCCTCAAGCCTTTTCATAACTCTCCATTTTCTCCTCCTCTCATATACCTCTTGAGGAGTGAAACAATTTCTACTTACATCTTCTTCATAATCAATCTGGTGAGTAACCATAGCCTTGGTAAGGATGGTGTGTCTTACAAAATTCATGTGACCCTCAGATTCAAAATCTCTTTCCTTTCCAGACTCTAAAGAGTATCTTGTTTTTGAATAATTTTGCAACTCTTAAAGTGTATCAGATCCCACCAATGGGTCCCCACATGTTGTAAAATTGGTTAGAAATATACCCTTCCTTTGTTTATTCATGACATCATTTTCCATTTATAGAATCTACCACATGAACTCCAAAAAGGATAATCGAAGGGGGATAAAATTTGGCAGTATATGTAGGGCCCGTGGGAATCCATAAATCTTGATTATTATGGTATCTACTAGAGAAAACCAATCACCAAAGTTATGAGTACGGCCTTGCTCAGGTTTCAAAGCCAAAGGTTTTAACAATTGTAGCACAAGTGTGGGTGATCCCACAATAGTGGTTTACAATTTTTGGCCAAACTGGACACTGAAATTATTATTTTTAACTAAATCTTCACATTCGGGCACCTATAGCGGCTATACCATGAGGAATTTGAAGATGATGAAAACTAGAGTCTCATCACATTTTGTTTTTAGATTCTAAAAATATCTTTTTCAAAAATTTTGGAATAAGATTGCACTTCTTTTTCCATCTCCTAGGAAAACTAGTTTTTTTTTCTTCAGAAAACAACATTTTTAAAAAGTGATGCTCACTGTATACAACATAATTTTTTTTGTATGAAGGATAAAATTCTAATTTTTTTGAATTTAGATTTGTGACTATGATATCTAGAAATTTCATTTGGTCTCATAGTTTTTTATTAAATATTTTTTCCTTAATAGAGTTTTGAGGTCAAAGCAATTGCAATTCAGACATAGGTGGACTGTATACAACATAACTTTTTCTGTATGTATCAATTTTTTTTATTTTTATTTTTAATGGATCAAGGACATCAATACCTAGCATGAACATATTTAAAAATAATATATTTTGATAATTTTCTATTTTTCCACATGTGCAAAACAAGGAGCTTGATTTTCTTTGAAAAACCTATGTTTAATAAAACTAAAAAAAAACATACATAATAAAACCAAAACATATTAAAATTATATTAGTGGGATAGCTCATTTAGAGGAATACCAAAATCATTTAAAATAAATTTTAAATGAATTCATTTGATCCCCCAAAAGGTAAATCAAAAGTGATGTTTTATTAGCATTTTGATAGGTGTAAAGGAGACTCATTTATAGGTATGGTTTAAAACTAGCGAGGTTATATCCAAGGGGGTTTGATCTAAGGTGGTTTGATCAAAACCTCTTCAATTGGAATCCTTAAAATGGAACCTTTAAAGGCTTAAATTATTATATTTTCTAAAAATATGTGATTTCGGAAAAAATTAGTTCCTCTCAGAAATTGTAAACTAGCTTTGTGGGATCACCCGTGTGTGTAGTCTTGGTAGTTGGTGGCCAAGAAATATCATAATTTTTCACACAAAATCATCATGGAATATCATATAATTTGAATTATTACATCTATTGTCCTATATATAACACCATTATTGCATTGGAAGCAAATTCCCTTGCTTGTCAATCTGATCCAAACACATCATTTTTCTCCATCTATCTTTATTTTGGTATAATATCAGGTGGCACAATAAAGAATATTGCTTGAATGTTATGGCGGCTCTATCTTCCATGACTTGCATAAATCCTTCATGCAATGCTTTCTCAAGATATGAGGAAAAATAATATTCAGTGTTCATCTCAGGATTTTGGATCCTCATAGCCATCATCATTAAACTAACTAGAATTCACTCTTCTACATCTATCCAAAGTACTTGACATAGAGAAAAGTAGGTTTTCTTGAAATAGAATTGGAAATATGAGACATCAAATGGTACAGTATCAAAAGGGGATATAGGAATCACCCTCTTGTTCACACCCTTTTTCATGTAAATGGGGACTTCACCACTTCTATGGGTTCTCCTCAATCTAGTACATTCTTCTTTACTTCTTTGCAAATCAATTTTAGTTAAGGTTTGTTTGTTTAGGTCAAAACATTCAATGATGGCTACTTTAGTCAACACAACTAATGGTGAACCATCTGACAATCTCATAGACCTAGTAGCAGGATGATAACTCTAAGCCAATACTCTGATGAACTCTACATCTATAAAAGCATTTGGGACAATTAACTTGGCCAAATCTAATGCCCATGGATTTGACACTAGAATCTTGCCATCCCTTTTGTCATAAAAGTACTAGAATAGTTCCCACTTGGAGATAGGGATAAGGGAATCTCTACAACCATGGACCACATCATTCAAAACTTTCTTAAATCCTCTCTCAATTGATTCAAGGAGTACATCCAAGATAGACTATTGTAAGGACTTCTTTTTAACCTTAAATTCTTCCTTTTTACTTTCAGGTTCTTTCTTCTTGGCCGACATGATGTCCTTTTTAGTTTTAGGATATTTCTTCTTGGGTGGAATGATCTTTAACTATCTTACTTCTCCTATACTTGTGAAATGAAAAATTCTAAACATATTGTACTTGTAAGACTTAATTCACAGTTTAACTATATTACTTCTCCTATACTTGTGAAATGAAAAATTCTAAACATATTGTACTTGTAAAACTTAATTCACAGTTTAACTATATTACTTCTCCTATACTTCTGAAATGCAAAATTCCAAACAATCTTGTACTCGTCAAACTTAATTCACAAGTATTCTGTGCACTTACCCAAGTTATGATGGTTGCAGATCTTAACCTTCTCAAAATCCCAGCTCCTGACACAATAATTTTTGTAATTGAGTGCAAAGAGAATGTCAAATTCTTGGTTTAATGGATTTTGAGCTTAGTCATGTCAACATTAATATCAACCTTGCACCAAATATTTTCCTTGTAGTTCAAGTTTCAACATTCACAATTGATTTTACAAGATCAGATGGTTGATGTGATTCATGCATTTAATACTACTTTATTGCCACCACTTTCTATAACTATCATGGGATAGAGGGGTATAAACGGCTATACCGCATGATTCTTTGCATTTCACCATGGGGTAGCAAGATCCTTACCTCTATACCGTAAGCTTAACTTGTTTAATCCATGGTACTACGGTTTACATTAACGATCACATATGGCTTACCGCCATATCGCATGTTTTGTCACATCCTTCTACAATATAGCGGTTCATACCGCCTTACCATATGCCTTTATGATCTTCCTTGCAAGATGGAGGGTTATTCCCCGCTATAATGCACCCTTCATTTTTCCTTCTTGTGGTATGGTGGTTTGTGATGTATTTAAATTCTCTCATACTGCCCAACCACGCCCTCATCATAATACTTCTGCTGCATGTCGGTAAATATATTCATGTTGTCTGTTACACACTGCCAGCCCACCAAGGGTTCATATTACTATTGAGGGATCACGATAACAGACTATTAATGGATTTGGAATGTTTTTAGCTAGACATGTTTTTTCTTAAGTATATATATATGATGAATTTTTCACTTTGTATAGGTCTTTTAGTGTCACTCAGACCAATTTTTTTAATATGTTTAATAAAAAATGAAAAGGAATATAAGGGTCAAGGCTTGGGTCATGGAGCTCAAGGTTAATTGTGATGATGGAACTAGGCAAAATTTTAAGGTTCTAACACACCTCATGATGAACTAGACTATGTTTTTTCTTCATCCTTCTTGTGTTATGTTTTTATGAGTTCTTCTCTTGTGAATATATCCTTAAGGAAAAATTTTCTGATACCTGTAATTGTAAACATATTCTTGGTTTTTGACTACAAATTCTTTTAATTATGTAAATTGAATTCTATTTTAAGTTTCTATTTGCAGTTATCAGCGGATTGTAAAGTCAACAGTTATCAACTTATGAACACAATAAATTTTTACTAATTCAAGTTGTTGATTTATACATTATTGTTTATTTGGACTTCGGGAAATGAAAACAAGGATTATTAGGCACAAATTTGATGATAGTGATGATAATGTTGAAATTACTGAGACAAAATATGAGTGTGTGCATATTGAAAAAGTGGCCAAGAATAATGAATATTTTTTGAGTCTTGGTTTGAAAAGGAAAGTTGTAAATCCACTAAGTAGTATATTATTTATTTAATAGTGTTTAATGAAATTTTATAGGCAAGATCTTTATGTATATAAGACATAATATGATTTTTTTTGTTTTATAGGCAACAAAAAGAGTGTAAAGAAAATGTGGAGAAGAAAAAAGGAAAAAATGATTCAGTGTCACCATCTCATAGAAGTTGATGCTTTTGTGATTCAATATATGTAGTTGGTGAAAATGATAGCTGTGATGATGTGCAACCTAGTATAACACACGATGATGTGCAACCTAATATAGCACATGGTGATGTGCAGCCTGATATAACACATGGTGATTTACAACTTGATATAACACATGGTGATGTGCAACTTGATATAGCACATGGTGATGTGCAACATTGCGATGATCTTTTCGGACTAAGTCTAAGAGAGATTATTGAAAAACACAAGGGCAAAGGAACAATAGGTTTGTAGATGCTTTCTTCAACATTAAAGGATGTGTTTAATGATGTGGAATTTATTGAGACTAGTATTGATCTACCTGCTCATGCCACACTTGATGTGGTCAAGGAGCATGAAGTTTTGGTTAATGAAAGTAATGGAGAGAGACCGCTTGCATTTTTTGTGCCTCGGAGTGCACTTGTTGCATCTAGAACTTTTGATGGAACTAGTGGATTAGCCAAAAATACTGGTAGTGTTAATTTAATAGAAGATGTGGATGCTTTTGTCAAAAGAAAAATATTGAGTCAAGATTTGTATAGATCTACAAAGAGGAATGCAATAGAAAGAAAATTAGAAGGCAAGAAGCCATTCTTGCTTGAGATATTGAGAGATGGTGAGCCCATTGGGCCAAATGCTGCAAAGTGCGTGTAAGATATAGGGCGCATTTGGATATTAGCAAATCAAATTTTGTAGAGAAAGATCCATGAGTTTTGGAAAATGTTATACAAAAAATGGAAAATTCTTTTGAGACTAATGGTGGACAAATCTCTAGAAATATTGCAAGCAAAGAATGAGAATTTTGATGAACAATTATAAATATAGTTGTAGAAAAACAATCATGTTGGGAAAAGAGAGGTTTGAATTCAGTCTATCTTCCAAAGAGTGGGAGGCATTGAGAGAAAGTACACATTCTGAAGAATATTTAGTAAAGAGTAACATAGGAAAGAGAGCAAGAGATAATGTGAGGGTTGGATATACATCTGGCTGAGGTGGGTTGCATGCCAAAATGGAAAAATTTGCAGTAAGTGTATGGATTTTAGGTTCAATTTACATTATGTTATTTATTTTGATTTTTTATTGAATTGACTATATGTTGAAATTGACATTGTATTTTAGGTGGAAAACACTAATAGAGAAGCAAGTGTAGAATATTTTTTAATTATATTGTAGCACTAGATGCTAGTAAATCTAAGAGTAGGATGCAGTTGAAATCTAGTTCATCAACAAAGATTTCACAACCATTTGTTCAATGCCCAGTAGGAGCCTCTACAGATCATGTCAACTCATATGAACAAGGGTACCAAAAGGTAATGAGTTGCATATTATGTCTTAGTCAACAAGTTATTTAGTTGGTTGAAACTGTTAACTCTATGGTTTTTGCATGGAATGAGCATAAATCCATAGATTCAGATGAGGTAAGAGGCTCTATTGATCTCATTTCTTCTTATTTGGTAGTTCTATATACAAATGCCTCTTAATATGTAGATTATTGAAATTTTAGTGTAGGAGAATCCAATCTGGTTTCTTTATTGTTGGAGTGATCCAAAAAATGTTCTTTTGGACAAATTTATAGCTTGCATTCTTTACTTGACTATTGAATGCTTTGTATATTTTTTGCACAATGGTTAAACATGTAGAGAATTTTTTTCAAAGAAATAGGAAAACAAAAATGCCTTCATGGTGTCAACAAAGCTGTTGATATTGATATTGATGAAGTGGACAAGAATGCACAACATAGTCATCTTAGTTGTGTTGAAGTTGAGGTAATTGATATAACAGTTGTCAGTTATTTGTTCCAATGTTTTTTCATTCGTCATGCTTAAAATGTCCTTTTGGACAAAAATTTATAGCTTTTGCATTCTTTACTTGACTTATATTAATTTTTTCATGACGATTAAACCACATGATGCAGGGCACTTATATGAAAGAATGACAAAAAGAAAAAGGCCCCATCAATACATCTCTCTGCAAAGCTTACAACTTAATGTCTACAATGACATTGATAGTGGTTATGATGATGAACTCAATGAGCATGCACATGATATTCATAGTGGTAGTCTTGTTGAACTTGAGGTGAGTGCTATGAAACCACATATAAGTAAGTACTATTCAAGTAAAGTAATGGTTATTTTATTATGTAAATAAGGGTAATCATTACCGATTTGATAGAAGCTAGTTAGAATAGTAGGGAAGTGTAATTAGCTAGAATACATAGATTATGGAAATAAGGGAGAACATATAACTTACATATGGAAGCTTAGAGCTTAGTTGTAAAAGAGTGTTTTATAAAAGTACATACAAAAACTGATTTGTTCGAAGACATAAGACATTACATACACCTATCAAAAACAATATAATGTGTGTTTTATATCTCAATATAATTTGTATTTTTTTTGTTTTTGCATACATTTATTGATAAAATCCTAGAAGGGGATGAAGTTGAGGTGTTGGATCCATATGATGGTGTTGCTATGAGAATTAGGCAGATTAACTCACTATATATTGTTCATGGAGTCAAATTGAAAGGAATGAGAGATGAAAATGTAAATATTTTATAGGTCACAAGTAACATGCCCCTTCCTCATCTAGACAAAATAGATGGAGCTATCTGTTTGAAAGAGAAAGAAGGGACCTTCACACGGTGGCCACTAAAATATTTGAAAAAAATCACAGAGTGTTAGCCGTAAGTGCATAAGAGAAAAAAGAAGGGTTAGCAGCAGTAGAGTGTGGAGAGTGAAGTTGTAGATAAAGAATGTACTAAGCCTAAGTAAGTTGAACCCAAACAAAAACAAAAAAAAAAAATCTGATTTGGGTGTACTTTATGTGAGTAAAACAAAGAATGTTCTATCTTACTACACTCGCAATGTAAAACCCCTTGATTATTGTTTCTCTTTTTGTTTGGGTTTCGCTCATTCAAAATGCTGCATTATAGAAGAGGGGATATGTTGTTGTGTAAGCAGTAGATGCAGAGAATAGGGGTGCAAATAAAGAAGTAAACATAGAGCTTAGATAAAGAGGTGTAGAGAAGAGGAAAAGTTGCAAAGAGTGTACAACATACATGCATGTGCAATTGCAAATAAGTTGCAAAATAGAATTGTCATCAAAATTGTAACTTAGTTTTCTCAGTCACAACATTGAGAAACACACTTTGTAACAATACATTTTTCAAATAAAAGACACATTTTTGTCTTGTATCTACTGTAAGAACACGTTTTCTCAATAAAATTTTAGTGTTTTTCCTTCTTAATAGTCATTTCATTATGTGCAAATGAAAGATTGATTATGTTTTTATATGCTTAAACCTCAATTAAAGCATTACCTCATTTCTAGCACCTATAGGCAGAAATCAATGAACAAAAACAATTAAATAAAATACCAATTGACATAAATTAGTGAATAAATATGACTAAATATAATGATTATGCAATTAATAAACAATGTATCAATATACCTACCAGTTGATAGAAATCAGTGAATAACAAAATTTAAATAAACTACCAAATTGATCAAAATGATGATTATAATTAACGACTAAATATACTACCAATGGATGGAAATTAATGAATAAAAATGATGAAATAAGTGACCAGTTAACATAAATCAATGACTAAATTAACAACAAAATATACGAGTGAATAAAAAATGACTAAATTCACATTGCCAAATCAATCAAATTAAGGGCTATGCCAATGACCAAATCGATCAATCAGATGAATAAATCAATGACCAATTCGATCAATCAGATGACTAAATCAATGAACAAATTGATCAATCGAGCAACTAAATTAATGACCAAATCGATCAACCGAACGACTAAAAATGGTTTAGTCATCAATTCAGTCATGTTATAAATGATTGGAAATAAACTACTACTGGTCACATGACCATGTTCAATCATTTATAATCATTTTTTAGTAGTTTATTGCTATTTCTATACTAGTGTGAAGTGCTTGAATTTCTTGGAGACTTATAAGGATTAGTCTTCACAAAAATATGAAAACATAAACATGAACACACTTACATATATTTTGATATGATGCTTGGATCTTGATTTGTTGCAATAAATCCTGTAATGGTTTCTCTTGACTTGCTTGATAATGTTCTTGATAATAATTTCTCCAATACTTTCCTAGATGATTTCTTGTTAATTATAGATAGATTTGAAATGATACAATAACTAGTATTTATATGCTATTATTCTAATTTCTCAAAAATTAAATCCTAATAGCTGACTTTAGATATTTGAATTGTTGGAATATGGCTTGTAAGTGTTTTCATTGATGGAAACTATGGCAACCTAAATGGAAACCTAAGTCATACATCTGATCCACAGTCTAGTTTTAGTATCTATCAGCTAAACAGGGTGAAGAACATGGCATCTGATTATAAGTATAAAAGTTGATATGTATATCTCACTAGACTATTATTTTGTATTGTGGACCCCATACAAAGGATTGTTGATGTTTAGAATACCTTGGGGAAGGATTTTTTTGATACACATTCAGTGGTACGTGATCTAGGAGATCCGGTGCACTAATCTGTTGGTTATCTGTGCTAGAAGGATGACTTGACGAATATATTAAATCGTGGATGTATAAGGAATAATTAATTAAATGATTTTGTGCTTGATTATGTTTTTTTTAGGTCCTCTCTTTGTCTTAACCGACTTTGGAGGATGCACATAAATATTTAGTGGTGGATCTAGCCGACAAGTTGAAAAGAACTTAATGTTTCATAAAGTCAATTGATGGATGAATAAATCTTTGGTAGCGGATATATATATGAGATCGGTTTTACCATTGTATATGCAAAGGAGTGTGGAATAAGTAAAATAAGTATGCGAATATGGGTGTAATGTGAAAATCAGAAGAGTAATAGTGCGAGTGTTGGATTTGTGATGTGAATTGGAGAGCAGAGCAAAGCAAAGCGAAGAGAAGAATCAATTTGCATATCCAAAATTCACTCTGTAATCTTTACTGAAACTTTAACATGGCATAAATAGATGCTATCATCTCAGTTCAAACTTCAAATGGTTTTAATTTAAACTTTTGTAAGGTAGTGATCCTTCCATTTTGAGCAGCGAGCTCTAGGAAGTGTGCTTGAATGCAAGTCCATTCTATTTTGTAAATATTTATATTTGAGTACTCAAATTGTTGATTCACCTCCACCATGGTTTTTTCCCTAACAGGGTTTCTGCACAAAATTCTATATGTCATGGTGCTATGAATGTTTCCTTTGAATGCTTGCATCTTTCTTTTAATGTAATGACATAATGGTTTAAGTTTTAGAGTAATAAAAGTTAAGATTTGTTGGACACTGATTCACACCCCCCTCTCAATGTTCCCTTGAGTCCAACATGAATTTCAAATAATAAAATACTAACACTAACATATTTGAATTTGGAGCCAAAGTAGGGGGACATAGGTGCCCTAAGTGCTAATGTCCTAGGCCTATTTTTTAAGTTTAACGAGTCGAAGGTAAAGTATTAAATGCGAGCATTTTTTTAATTCTTGCAAATTATCAAAAAATGTTTAAAATAAGCCTTGGAATCAATACTACATAGAGGGGGGATTTAAGACAATTTTTGAGTAAATTGTCTTAACTTGAGACAAAAAAACTTGTGTATTGTTTTTAAGTGAGTGTCTCAAATTATTGTCTTAAAAATTGTCTCTATAAAGACAATATAAAGCAGAAGTATTTTTGTCTCTTTAGAGACAATTTCACTTTTATCTCTCTAGAGACAATATGAAAAAATGTATTATAAAAAAATAATTTCTTTTAAATATTTTTTAGTGTGGTTTTCAACATTCAATGTTTCTACATTCTCATCGATTTGTGTATTCAAAAATCATCCTCATCTACACAAAATAAATAAGTTAAGTAGGTCCAACCAGATAGTAGCACAACTCTGCCAATTGTACCTGTTAACACCAAATAGCACACCCTCACTAAGTTGTGAAAACTTAGCTTACTAATGAAACATTGGATCTCTTCAAGGTTTGTGGGTCACCTATGACAAAAAAGAACCTCCAGAGAGGGTTGGTTCCCTGGTAACTTTACCTAATCTAACTAAACTAATGCTTTGTTGAGGAAAAGAGCAAGAAGGAAACCTGAAAATAAACCTAATTTTTCCTAAGGTGATGCACCAAATGATTTTTTTAAAGCCTACACCACTATTTTAACACACTATTCTCTCAATAATTCAATTGGTTCTCACACAACTCAAAAATATACACCTATTAATGCATAAGTGTCTCATAGGAAGGTTTAACTTTTACAATTCAAGATGAAAAGAAATATTTCACACTTAATGGTTGTTTAAATGAGCAACACAACCTATAACCTACACTAAACATGAGTTTTTTTATGTTTGAAGGTGCTAATATATGAGACATACAATAAAGGATTTGTATATAAATCACGAGATAGTACATCAATCATTTGTTGCACACAATAAAATAGAATATTGAGAAGGAACATTTTTATTTTATTGATATAAAAGGTGCTTACATAGTTGTACAAGTCTGAGAATGAGTTACAATCTACTGCTCTAGCAATGAAAGAACTCAAGAAAGATATAATACAATTCCTAGAGTGAAAAGAACTAACTAAAATATGCTCCAAAAGCTTGCCTTTATGCTGTTTAGTAGCTTACAAAAGAATAGGAACATGTATTGAGGAAGTCTTCACTCCATCTTGTTGAGTCAAACCTCCTTTGATCGTCTAAAAAATTTTCACCTACTTTTCAGCCCCCAAAATTACTCCAAAAGGTTGTTTGATTGGTGAAAAAGTCATCCCTTGACCTCCTGTACCATTAAGGCTTCACAAATAGCTCGTAAATGCTGATAAATGCTCAAAACCTAGGTCAAAACTACCCCCTATATCTTCTCAACCAGTTGCACAACTCACTCAACTTCCCTAGATGCTCTCAACTTGTTGGACAACTTGTGAAAGAGGTTATGTCTACTCATTCAACTCCCAATTGCTAGATACCTCTTCAAACTTGCTAATATGACATGTGGAAGAAGGTTTGGAATGGGCGAAAGTTTCCAAGAGGGCATATAATATTATTTCAAGAATGAAACTTGGCACTTAACTCATTTTTTAATCTCCTTTCTCTACTGTTTCAACAAGTACAAATATCCTTTATCCTTTTGAAACTATACTTCAATCTGATATGATTATGTTTTTTGCAAAATTTAGATCTTAATTTTCTCATTACGTTGTCATCCCTCTTTATTATTCATTTTCCTCCTTGTTGTCTTGTAACTCACGTTTAAAATGTGTACATCAATGAGGACAAAAACTTGGTGAAGGCTTCTTATTGCCCAGTTAATGGATTCTTGATCATTGTTATGCTTCATAGTATTCTACAATGATCACTTTCTATTGAATATTCAAGATACTAAGAGGCGGGGGGGGGTGTGAATCAGTATCTTCTAAAACTTATTGAACAAATACCATCAATTACTTTAATGCAGATAGTAGAAAGATAAGAAAGAGCAATAATAGAACATGAAACCACACAACACATAAACACCAGAATTTTACATGGAAAACCCAATGAGGGAAAAAACACAGTGAGGATTAGCTCACAATGTATAGTAGTTCCAAAAACAGATACAAAAGAGGCTCACTACTAAATACAAAAGCTCACTACTTACAAGTAAGACTCACTGTCCAAATAGGGAGGCTCACTGCCTACAAAAGGATTACAATAACAAAATGGCTTACGACCAAAATATGAATTGATGGAGTTGTACCTCAAGTGAAGATCCAGTTCCTTTGATTCTTAGGGAATTCAAATGTTGGAAGACTAATATTTTATCGACTTCACATTCACATACTATTTTCACTTTGCACACACACACTTTGCACTTATTTTTACTCGATCTCCAAACCATCTTGTATATATATGATTTATCCAGAGGCATCAATTAGGTCAACCTAATAGATGCAACACATAAAAAGAATAATTGTTGGCTTCATACAAAACTTATCCAAAGGTAATTCAACTATTCATCATGCTTTATCATGTTGACTAGGACCAAAGATAGGTCGCTCATATATCCGCAACATAAATTAAATCATTATATCACTAACTATTTATTAGGTCAGCCATGGATAGACTTAATAAAAAGATGCAACACCGAACCAATTCCAACCCATAAAATGATCATATGAGCATACAAAATTGTATACAAACATGCTTCCAACATTTATAAACCTTTTCTAAAAACCACAAACAACAATGATCACCGGAGGGGCAATGCAGACCAAAATAGCGGACCAAAAACACGAGAGGATGTAAACCTGTTCTTCATATTGATTCAGGGTACCAGACTAGCCTGACACCTTAATCAACATGGTGACATCAATGACAACACAAATATTGATCTTCTTTATTCTTCCAAGAATCTCCCCCTTTTTCATTGATGAAAACATGTGCCAAAAAAAAAGTATGATAGTCTTTCCAAAAATATTTCCCCTATAATTTCTTCAAAACTCTCCAAATCTCTCCCCCTTTGACATCAATGGAAAAGGGTAACAAAAAAAAAAGATAGGATGTAAGCATATGTACATGGTGACATTGTATTCTCAAAATTTCAAAAAATCTCAGACATGCAAAACTTTTAAAGCTTAAAAAAAACTACCAGAAACTCTCCCTTTGTTCATCAATTCAACTTTTCTTCTCATCATGTTTTCATTTTTCTTTTCACTTTTCTTTTCTCCTTCTTTTTCCACAATAGAAAAACAATAGAAACTTAGGTAAAAATAACACTCTTCACCCGAAAAAATTTCTTGTATCTCTCTCTGATAGCTGGAAGGATCCTCTTCTAGGAAAATATAGCAGAATCTGTTCTTGTGCACATGCTCTCCAGCAAGCCCAAAAATGTAAAAGAGGATGACCAATCCATGAATGAGCACTGAATTTAACAATATTTTGCATCATTGAGTAGTCCAGAGATATGATCTAACCAGACCTCAACAATTTCCTTAACGAGCCAGAAAGTTTTCACCACATCTTCTCTTTTTCCTTGAAAAGTAATCAACTCTGCTTCCAGTTCTCCAAATCTTATCCTTTGTTTCCCTTCTTTGTCTTTAAAGATATCAAATTTCTTTTCAATGTTGTTCATTTCAAATTCAATTACTTCAATCTTACTTCTAAAATTGTCAACTACCGCAGGCCACCAGAGACAATACTTGTAGATATCTGACATTTCTTTAATGCATTTCCTTGTCTCAATAATGTGTTCAGATAATTTTTTCTTAGCTTTAGCACATCTTTTCTCAACCATGGCTTCTAACTTGCGTCCTTCCGAACCTTCTAGATATCTATAGATTTGTTTTCCAATGGGAATCCCAGATTCCCACTTAACATTTTCCTTTCCCAGTAGCGAGCCCAAAAAGTAAAATACTAGACATGTAAGCAAAGACCCAAAACGAAAAGGGTATCCCTCTACCAATGAAATTCATACATTTCTATTCAAGCTTTCCAAAATCAAGCTACATAGATGAAATTGCTTATTTTCCTTCAACATTTTGTGTGCCAAATACACGCCAATAGCCGAAGTGAAACTTTCACGATTTCTGAAATAGACTTTGTAAGAAATGGCATGCATAACTTACCTTATGACAAGGTCAACAATAGTATTTATCAATAGGGCTCTGGGGTCTTTTTTTTATTCTAGTTAATTCCTCTACCTCTTTATATTTAATTGTTTTCTATCTGGGGAGGTCACCAACACTGCATAACCCGGTGATGGCTTCAATTGCTTCCTTCATAATAGGGCAGGGTTTGTCCAACACAATTCTGCCATCCTTGATTTTTCTCCATAGAAACAAGATGGATTCTTTGTCTATGAACCAAGGGAATTCTCCCCACAAATCCATGCCTAGGGGTTTTATATTTTGCAAATTGTTCGACTGTAATCCTAATTCCATTTCCTTAATTTTACGATGATCGAAATCTTCCAGTTCAACTCCTTTCAACCTCAATGGAATATTTCCACTTGATCCTCTATTAATAGATTCCATTGTAGTACTTAACTTCTTTAAATTATTACAACAAAAATTATTTTCCTACCTTCCTCTGTAGGCGCAAGAAAAAAAATTCATCACTTGTTCTTGATTGTTCACAATTATCTCTCAAAATTGCTTTAAATTGCTTCAAAATCACTCCAAGATTACTCCAAGTCATTCTTTGAGTTCTTCGAATGCTTAGGTGAAAAAAAATAACTTGTACATTTCACTTTATACATTATTAATTTTCCCTAATTCACATTAAATGCAATAAGCTTCAAAAAGATAATAAAAAACCTTCTTCCACTGCACTGAGAAATCCTAATTCGCTCCACAAGAGAACATTATTGCACTTTTTCTTCTGGTTTCTTTTTTATAACCTTTTTCCATGCAATCCCTACAACATATCCCTATTCCAACATCTGACATGCCATATTTCTAGGGGGTTTGAACTATTTTCTATTGAAGCTCCCCCTAAGACCATGCTAGGTCTAATTCCCAGAGGAATCATCTGCACTAGATGAGGGCACAGACACATCTGTCATCTTTTGTTCTTCTTTCTTCTTCCATATCTTGTTCATTTATTGCTTAATCTCATATTTTTCAATCTTATTCACAGGTTCATTTTATTTTACCAGAGTAGATTGCTTTCCCTTTTTACTTCTACATACTCTCAAAATATGTCTCAGTTTGTTGCAATTGTAGCAGAGAATATTCCTCTTGTTTGTTTGACTTCCATTAATCCTTGATCTACACTGATTTTCTTTGTGTCCAAATTTGTTATATGTATATTAGTAGACATCAAAATATTTATTCACTCTACCTCCATTAAACTAATTCATCATCTGAGTTCTGCATTCACTAGCTCTACATCCAACCTTATTGCATACATAACATTGTTCAGAGAAGGAGCCAAAAACCTGATTCATCCTACTCTTGCATTCAGTTGCATTGTGACCAAATTTATTACATGAAAAACAAATACCATTGAAAGATGGTACCTTTGAGCACTTGGTTGCCTAATAGGAGGTCTTCTTCTTGGATTTATTTTCTGCTTCCCTTTATCTTGAGTCTTTTGATTGTCTACTAGATTTGAGTTCTGCACATTTTCACCAGCTTCATTTCCCAAGTCACCTTTTCCTTTAGAAGGTCTCTATCCTGCTATTAATTCATCAAGCTTGGTGGAGGTTGTCTTGAAATTATCCTCACAAAGTTTTTCTTTCTCCAGATCTACTTTTAGGTTTATCACTTCTTGTTCAAGCCTTGATCATACATCAAACTTTCTTTGCACCAGTGTATTCAGACACTCCTCAACTCTCTTCTTTTCTTCCACTTTTACCTTTAATCCAGTAATCTCTTCATTTTCTTGTTTCATTTTCTCACTCACTTCTCTATGTCTCTCTTTGAATTTCTTCAATTTCTCTTTCAATTTTTGGATGTATTCATTTGCTTCATCAAAATTTTCTTTCAGATCTCTATTTTCAATTTTAGCCTTGTCAAGATCTTCAAGGGTAGCCCAAAGCTCTTCTTTGTCCATTTGTTCAATCTACAAGATCTTCCTCAAGCTATTAGGCTTCCTCAGAGGAACTAGCTCTTTGATACCAATTATTGAATATTCAAGATACTGGGAGGGGGGTGAATCAATATCTTCTAAAACTTATTGAACAAACACCAGCAATTACTCTAATTTAGATAACATAAAGATAAGAAAGAGCAATAACAAAACATGAAACTACACAACACATAAACACCAAAATATTACATGGAAAACCCAATGAGGGAAAACCCATGGTGAGGATTAGCTCACAATATATAGTAGTTCCAAAATTGGATACAAAAGAGGCTCACTGCCAAATACAAAAGCTCACTACTTACAAGTAGAACTCAATTTCTAGATAGGGAGGCTCACTGCCTACAAAAGGATTACTGTAACAAAATGGCTTACAACCAGAATATGAATTGATGGAGTTACACCTCAAGTGTAGATTTAGTTCCTTTGATGCTCAAGAAATTCACATGTCAGTAGACTAATATTCACTCTAATTCACATTCACATACTATTTACACTCTGCACTTCTCTGTACTCGATCTCCAAACCATCCTGTATATATATGATTTATCCATATACATCAATTAGGTCGGCCTATATAGGTGCAACACATAAAAAGGATAATTTTCAACTTCAAACAAAACTTCTCCAAAGGTAATTGAATCATGCATCATGCTATATCATGTTGGCTAGGACCAAAGATAGGTCACTCATATATCCACAACATAAATTAAATCATTATATCACTAATTGTTTATTAGGTCGGCCATGGATAGACTTAATAACAAGATACAACACCAAACCAATGCTAACCTATCAAATGATCATATTAGCATACCAAATTGTATACAAACATGCTTCGAACATTTATAAACCTTTTCTCAAAACCACAAACAACAATGATCACCGAAGGGGCAATACAGACCAAAATACTAGACCAAAAACACCAGAGGATGTAAACTTGTTCTTCATACCAGTTTAGGGTACCAGACCATCCTGATACCATAATCAACATGGTGACATCAATGAAAACAAAAAGACTAAATAAATATTATTTATTCTTCCAACACTTTCTTCTTACTATGATTAAATTTAAACTTTCTTGAAGGCTTTAATCACTATTCTTACGCATTTAGTACTGCCCTCTACATCAATATCATAATTTTTTTATATCATTGACCTTCATGACTATACCTATGGAGACTACTCTATAAACTATACCTTCATGCTATAAAGACATTTTTATAAGCTTCTTTAAACAATTTGATATGATTTAGGACAAGAACAAATCCCTTCTCACGGTTCATCCGTTTAGTTCACTATTTTTTAGCAACAACATTGAACTTGTGGACATGATTCTAATCAATCATAAACCTCTCTTTCCATAGACCTAACACTTCTATCTTCTCTCTATGGCATTGCTTGCCTCTGTGGTATTGTTATCATCAGCACTATAAAATCCATGAATTAAGGTCTGTCATTTTAATGCTCTATTTCTACCTATCAAACTGCCATATGCTACACACAATATTTTACCTTCAAGTTTTGCTATAACTTATCACCATAGTTTCCATGGATTCTTTCCCTTAGTCCTCTCAAATTTAAGTGAAATATCTCTAGAAGAAACAATATCAACATCAAAAACAAATCTATTCGACCATTCTCTATAAGTGGCACTACAAAAATATCACCAGACTGAATCCAACATAACACTTTTTTGAACACTAAGATTCATCTTGTGTCGCTTTTCCTCACCATGGACTTTCCTGATGCTTGTGCTCAATAGTATTATCTCCAATGCCAACATGATCCAATGAGTGACTACATTCCCTATACCACCAAAATCAATCTGTACCTTACTTTTGCACTTGACTGTATCATCTTTGCCTACAATATGACCAACTAGAACTAAAACATTCCCATTATTACTTGTAATTTTTTCTTAATTGTGGTTTATGACACTTCCATCTACATTGCGAGATATGATTATGCAGCCAGTTTCAGTGGTGACTGTCACAATGTTATTGAATAGTAATGAGTGCCAATCATGCACTACTCAACTTATTAAAAAAAAATGATTTTCAATTAGTTTTCAAAATTTATTGGGGTAGCACGACCAAAATTTGATTTTTCAAGAAGTGTCCACTTTGCTCAATTAGTAAAAAATAAAATATTTATTAAAAAATTATTAGAAAAATCAGGTATAAATTGCATGCTATTAGCTAATTTCTCATTGAAGTGTTTTTAAAAATACCAAAAAAAAGTCAACCTTTTAAGGGAGCCACAAAAGTCGCTATGTTATGTTATTTTTACAAAAAAACAACACCAATTGTTGTGGTTCCCTCTTTTGAACCCCTTAGTCTCTACCATTTTCAAAAAAAAAATTAGTAGTTTAGAAAGTAGACTCAAAGCACTATGATCCTTCTTTTTGTTGCATCTAAATTTTTTGAGTGTAAATATCCTCAATTTCACATCCAAGGTCAGTATTTCCTGATTTCAGAAAAAAAAAGGTGGCCAATTAAGACCCCTTTTTGGCCCCCCATCTTTTTGCACTTACCCAAAGTGTGATATATAACATTAATATAAGATACATTAATCTTAAAAATGAATACTAAGTTACTAACAACAGAAAAAAAAGTACAACTCTATTCCTCACTTGCCCAAATATACATATTTACTCATTTCTCAATGCTACAAGTTTGATTTTAGATTATTTGACCAAGTATTAGCTAACACTATATATAAAGTGAACCTTAATCCAACATAATAACATTTAAGCCTATTTTTATTTAATCCTTAAATTTGAATCTACAAGTAGACAAATCTAATTTTGAAACTGCTCTTGCTAAAGTCTTCATACAAACAACAAATTTGAACAAAAAATCTAAATTGCACACATCTAAATTAGCTTATTTTCTCAACCATTCTATAGTGATGAATGAAATGCCAATAGACTATTTGACCTAGCTAGTAAGAAGATTTACATTAACCAATATCTCTTATTTCATGAGAAGAATGGGCCACTTGTCTTCTTCTCAATACTCTACTTTTTGTTTTCCTTTAACAATTGGTGATATTTTCCTTAATTATTCAAATATTTCTTTAGTGACCTCTTTTGGGTACTAGTTTCCAAGGGGTGCATTCCTATTCTATTGTAGGGGTTGGTGTTTGATAGAACATTGATGACCTTCTTTATATGATGGTTTCTTTCAGTAGGGATTATATGGAATTAGTATTTAATACTTTTGTCATATGCTTCACAAAGATGGTTCCCAAATTGACCAAGGTGGTTTTAGAAATGGAGTCAAACTTGTGTAAGTCTATGAGAAGAAAATATTAATTCTAGGTTAGCAACTTGCCTCTACAAATTTCCTATTCCAACATGTCTTAGCTCAAGTAGATTTTGATAGTTGGCATGTGTGCGATTTTACAAAGGTAAATGTGTGATCTTCTATAATTTCAACTATGAAAATTTGATGTGTCCAATATCAATAGGACCATGAGGTGGTGGTGGGTTGAAGCTGGAGTAAATGTCTTATGAAAAAGTGGAGGGCATTGGTAAACAATTCTCATTGTGGAGAAATACGATGTTTTCTCTTAGACAGTGAATTTCATGTTCATTCCTTGTATCACACACTTTTTAGAAAGAATCTTAAATCCATGGCCATAACACCTTTCTAGGTCAATGGGTGTATCACTAACTTTATTTGTATAGGATTGATGAATGTTTTTGGTTAGTTTTTTTTTATTAGCATTGGATAGAGCATTAATACACAATGAGAAAGGGATGAATTGTAAAGGATTTTTTTTATGAGAGGAAGAAACCATGTAAAGTGAAGGTATGGTAGGTGTTGATGACGATTTCACTCATAGCAATAGGTCAAAAAAAATATTCAAAGACAGACTGCAAAGAGCCTATACTTCTTGAAAGATATGGAACAAGACAATTTAAAAGGGGAATTTGTTTTAATAGGAAAAGATTGACTCAGTTCAATCCCAAGTCTCTGGTAATTAGGTCATGATTGTACTAGGTTCACTCTAGGGTGTGATGTTATTTTGCTATTAATCTCAAAGGGACTATAGTTGTTTAGAATCGTATATATTATGCACTGAGTTTCCAATTTGGACCATAAGAACAAATATCATGAAATCGAAAGATTTGAAATTATATTTCATGAACATCAACAATTTATTTCCGATCACTTAAGTAGATTTAGCATTAAGCATTCAAAAATTTCATGAAAAACAAAATATTTTCAATAAATTTTCATTCATTCATCTATTTTTTTTTAACATTTTTAGAAATTTAAACATCTAATCTAAAATAAAGAATAAAAAATATTGAAAATTAAAAATTTTCCTGGTTATTCTCCACACATGCCCCAAATAATTAACCAAATCAAAGAAAACAACTTTATACTTCACTAGATTGCTTCACAACTATAAATAAAATGGTGCAAGCTTTTATAGAGAGGGGTTTTAGTTTGGACACTGATTAGGTTCTGTATTTGATGGAACTCTCAAATTTTACAAATTTGAGATGCCTATTTCAAAAAAATTGCTTCTGCACTTTCAGAAGTGCACCTAATGAATCAGTATGAATGACCCACTTTGGAGGCTTGTATTTTAAAGCATGTTGATTTTCATGCAAAACCCATTTGCAGGAATACTCAATTGACCTATGTGAGTGTGTGTGTTAGTTTTCAGCTTCCCATGATGAGTTTTGACATAGTTTAGAAAAGTGAAGTTGGAGGGTTTTCACACTATCCTGCTGTTTGTAGACGTTTAGTTCTACAAAGTTGCCTCCTGTTTGAGCTTGGATCTCGCAACCAGTTGACTGTCATATCAAAACGAAGGTTGTTCCGTATTCTCCATATCGAGATGATATCACATGTCAGTTTTTAGGGATTCATGATCTGATTTGTTATTTTCAACAAGTCAAAACCAAATGTAGTTTTTTCAGTTTTGCATCTGCATTCCTGATAGCCTTTCTGAAAGGCCAACTTCGACCGTCAATAACTTTTGATCAGTGATGTTTCAAGAAAATTCCTTTTGAACATGTTCTCAAGGTACCTAAATGATTTATTGTGTCTGATGGCAGCTCACCAGGAGTTGATTCACTATTTTTTACAAATTGGTAGTTGGATAAGTTTTAATTGGTGCAGAACAACTACTGTTTCAGGAAGGTTCAGTTGGGCAACTTTGATGGTTAATATTTTCCACCTCGTGATACATTTTTTTGAGCCATCTTTTGCACTATACTTTTGGGTCGAATGACTATATGCTTGCAAGTTTTGATGTCTCTTGGAGGTCGTTTCACCAATTTCCCAGATTGATTCCTGAGGCAACTTGGTCAATTTTGCCCATTTTCCAAAAGTGTCAAAAAGAAGATTTTAATAGAAACCCAGTTTGTTTTTCAATGGATAAGGCACCAATCAGTATTTTGTGGATGGAGTAACTTTGTTAAATGATGTATTTGTAAGTGCCTTGCTTGACATGCATATAAATATGGAATTATTGACATATTAAGAATGTTTAACATTTAACCTTAATGAAATGTCATCTCATCATGAAAGTACATGAAACACACACCAATTACAGTGGCAGAAAAGAGAAATCCAAGCTATACATGGTGAATCAAATGAGTTCAATGGGTTGCATTGGTTTGCAGCATGAGAAAGCTAAAAACCAATATTGTAAAGTGAGACAAATGGAGGAAATTCTATTTTGTCTCTGCACCCAAACTCTGTTTTACTCAACTTAAATATATGAAATTAGATTGTTGAAAGGGCTCTTGAAACTCTCAAGTGAATGCATATTGAAGATCCTGTGGATGGCCATGCGTCAAAGAATGGTGGGTGCGACTAATAGTTGATGGAGTGTGACTTGGAGGGAGGGCATGGAGGTCCATCACAACAATTGGAAGGCTTGTGCCATCACACGCAGGCAAATGTTAGATACCAGAGAGGCACAAGCCAGGAATTATAGGGCTCGCGCTAGTGATGAAGTGAGACCGTACCATGTATGGAGAGCCTGCGCGCATGAAGGAGACTGGTTCGTGCATGGCAGTAAGGAGCAGGGGCATGTTTTGGAGATCATGAGGTATGGACATCCATTAAGGCATAAAGTGAAAGGTTTGGCCCGAAACATAGGATTGATATTCATCAAAGAACAAAAGAGAGGGGCGCGACCTGGAGTATAATACACACAAGGTGAATGCGTTGGCTACAGGGAGTTTGGGGCACATTCCAGTCAATGAAAACCTGTGCACTACAAAGAGGGGATGGCACCATCATAATATGGGTATGCTCATCCATCAGAGAGTGTGGGTGAAGGTGGAGCCCACGCCATGAAAAGGATGGCTCATTTTGCATAGTGAAATGAAGGCCGCCATGAGTGCCGAGCACTTGTAGAATGCTCGAGCGTGAACAAACAAAAGTATTAGGGCCGAACTCGCTGGCCTTGCACAACAATGTGTGATGTCGGCCAAAAGCCCGTGAGGTGTGCGAGAATGCACGGGGGAGCTTTTAAATTAATTTTTTTCAAAGGTTGCATAGTTTTGACTAAAAATTGAGGTGGGCCCCGAATTTCCTTCATTTTTTAATGCATGGGCAGGTGTTTGAAACTTCCCAATAAATTGATTAAATGGCTCCACGATCACAGACCAATATTTGAGTATTTGGTGAAAATTGAATTACAGTAACATGGGTATTCATGGGGACTAGTGAATTTCTGAAGATAAGATGGGTTGTGAATAATTTTTATTCAATTAGTGAAATGCATTCACTAATGAGTAAATGTGAATTTTAATGGGCACACAGATATTTTCCAGGAAGTGAAATTGTAAAAATCAGTGGTGGGCCCCGTGAAATATTTTAAATACTCTGTGAAACTTTTCACTCAAGGAATATTTAAATTCAAATGTGCTTTGAGTAAAGTTAAATGCTTTCCTAAAAAGGGGTGAGGCATTTTAAATGAGAAAGACAAGTAAAATTTTCATGGGAAAAATTGCATAAAGTGAGTAAATATTCACTTTGCAAAATATTTTATTTGTTGGGAGAGTTGTGAGCAGTTTTATTAAAGTTGTGAGACTTTGATATCTGGAAGTTAATTTGTTCACTTTATAAGGAAAATATGTGCTGGGAATTAAAATTGCAGCAAATAAAAGGCAGGAACAGAATTTGCACGGGAAGAGATATTTTCCAGCTGGGTGAAATAATGAGAATCTCTATATGGGCATGTTTTCTGTTGCTTGGAAATGATGAGCGAATGCTTTTTTTGAGGGAATAAGTTTGTTGCTGCAGAGGAAGGAGTAAATATTATTTTTAGTTGATCAACGGTAAATGGAGCTTCCAGATCAAGTTTAGGGCTGCTCCTGTTTGCTTCTATTTTCTATATCTTCTTTTCTCTTCTCAATTGTAAGGGTTCCAATTTCTGAAAGCTCTGCAAGTCAGGCAGAAGCTATGGGTAGATTGTAAAGCTAGTTGGAAATATGACTGTTAGTCATTTTAATCTGAAAGTGTATGTTCTAAATTGTTCTGTTATGTTTATTTTAGCTGATAATTGTCTCCATGGCTGAATTGTAATGTTGTTTTGGATTCAATAATAAAATTGTCTGAATCTATTCATGCACATTTGCTGCATTTGAGTTACATCTATTGTTGCCTTCTGTTCTATGAATGGTGTAATTGCTTTAATAAAGCACAAGTTGCTTTTACTATTGCCTATTGTTTAGGGATATTGTAATTGCTTTGAAAAATGTGACAAGAGTGTTATGTTTCAGGTGGATTCATAAGAAGAATTATCAGAGAAAGCTTCAGTGGTCTGGTTGTCATAATGTGACAACATTCGCAAGACCTTCAGAGCATGTTCAACACTGAAAGATGAATGCTAGCTATATGACTCCATAGCCCATTTTTATGGCACTGGTCCATTATCATGTTTCTGTTGTTCTCTATTTGGTCCCAACTCTTTAAATCAAAAAACCATTTCCAATATATTTTGTTGAGTTGTGTTTGTCATGTTCTCCATGGTGATTAGTGAAATTCATTCAATATCTTGCCAATGTTGAGTGATATTTTAAGTTTCTCAACAATTCTATGAGAACATAATTTGCTAAGAAATATCTTGTTACTTGTGTATCTAGATTGTTTGATGTTGCTAAAGGGTTACCCCCCTAGGTCTTACAGAGCCTGAAGTGCAGGGGAAATGTGTATCCATTTCATTTCCTAATAGTTGGCTACTAGACTTTGTGGTTCTTTAATATAGAGGTTGGCTACCTCGTAGAGAATTACAAATCCCAGTTGGGTTGCATTTTTAAACACTAACAAAATGGTGACTCCACCGAGGAGAATTTTTGAAAATTCTAATTTCAGAATCTAGCCTTAAGAGTCATTGCATAGAGTCAAACACTTTGTCATTCTAAATTTGTTCAAGTTTTGAAGAATTTCAACCCTGGAGAAGAAGTTGTTTCAATGAACCTGAACAATTTTGTAATTTGTGGTGCTCTGCTGGTGGAAATAAGTTTAACTATAAAATAACTTCATACTATTTGAAGTTCAATCCTCTTTGAAAAGAGGTGGCAACTCTGTTAATAGAACCTATTGAAAATTTGAAGAAAGTTCCAGATCTAAAAATATTACCAGTTAGGAAAACAACTTGCAGCAGCTGCAAGGTTTCTGGGTATTCCTCATTCTTGTTTTTCAAGAAAATTGTATATGAAAACCATACTTGAACATTTTAGACAAAACTTTGCTTCCCTATTGAGTGATTATCACTAAAAGAGGGAAAGAACAGTAATACTTCATTTGCATACTTCTGAACTGTAATTTGCAGCTTATGTATCTTGTTGGAGAAGTATGCTTGTTCTTGAAATTTGCCTAATAAATAGAAATCATGTGTAAATGCATTTGAATCATGCATTATGCTATTCTAAGATTGTTATGAAAGATAGAAATAGGGCAATGAATGATCAACTGTAGAGTTGATATGTAAAATTTGAAAAAGGTATATCAAGATGCCTCAATACATGCATCATAGTATGGTTCTAGATGGAACTGTGGTTTGTGATCAGTCCTATCCAGATTGTCAAAGAGGTTTTAGCACTGGAAGGTACAGAGCTATCAATTTTGGTAGCCTTAGTGGTTACCCAAATGACATTCCAGCTAAATTCAGAAATAAGTTACCAAGGTTCATTGGTGATAAGGCTGAATCAACAATTAGACATTTGCAAGAGTTCAGTAATGTGATGGATGATTATGAAATTGATCACGAGGATGTGATCATGAGATTATCTATTTAGTCCTTGAGAGGAGATGTAAGAGAGTGGTTCTCTTATTTACCAGCCTCTTCTATTCATTCATTGGAAGAGCTTAAGGCAGTGTTCATGGAACAGTTTGGAGAAAGGATTAACCCTATTTTGATAAGGAAAAGGTTCATGAACATGGAAAAGGGAAAAGATGAGTTAGTTCCATCTTTTAATCTCATATTTTCAATGATCATTAGAGAGATCCCATAGAATATAAGGCCAAATGATGCTGAATGTTTGGTCATATATTTAGGAGCATTTGACAAAAAGATGAGTTATCTGTTGAGGGATAAAGAGCCTACAACCCTGCTCCAAGCATATCAGATGGCTATGGTCATTGAGAACAATTTGAGATACTCAATGCTAAAAGGACATAGGGTTGTGAGTGTTTGTCATTCTAACACACCTTAGGAAATTAGAACTCATGGATCAGTTAATAAAAGTGCTTGTCAAGAAGGTAGTGATGCTGCTTCTCCAATTTCTCCATCATCACAATCTATAGATCCTAATGAACTTCATGTTAAACATCATCAAAATGTGGTGTCTCAAAATGAAGGTAGTAGCTGTTTGTGTCAAGAAAGTCAGAACATGATACACAAGAATGAAAAGAGTGTATCAGAGAATGAAGATACATGTTGTATGAATAAGGACATAAATTGTAATCATCTTGCAATCAACACATGTGTAGATCCTTCCAATAGTGATGAAGAGGAAGATGCATGGTACGATGAACAAATAAATATGCATGAAATTTTTTCTTGCAATACCTTGAATGATGAAGAAATAGAAAAGATGAAGGTCATCATTCCATGTCATGTTTTGGTTAGTGAAGATGATACAATTTTTGATGACATTCTTTCTCAAATAAGTGATCAAGACATTGAAGATGGAAGTTCAAGAACCTACTCTGAGGAATCTGAGCATGGTTTATGTAGTAATAAGTTGTCTTGTGATGAGGATGATAATGAAGGCCAAACTGATTTCTCTCCTGATGATTATGACAACTCTTATGAGAATGACTTAGAGGTTTGTTCTTCATACAAAGAATATAGTGATATGGACACTGATGAAGTCATTTATTCACCAGTGAATGATCAAATTACACTTGAGACAGACTTGGAATGTAGTCCGAGTTTGACATCAATGGAGCATCTGGATTCTGTCAATAATGAAGAATCTGAGGACGAACATATATATGTTCAATTTGCTGATCATGAGCATAGTATTGCTGGAAGTGATGATGATGTTGAAGAACCTATTTATATCTTTGCTGTCCATGACTTCTTATATGAAACAGAGATGGAAATGTTAGTGGTATATAAGAATGATGATAATGTGCATAGTGATAATGGAAGGAATTCAGTTTTGAATAATCAAGTTGTGCATAGTGACAATCACATGGACCTAGAATTAGCATTATCATCCATAGGTAATGAAAAATAATTTGGTGGACTGTCGGATTGTATTGAAATTGTAAGATCTCTTGATCAACGTGTAGAGAAGCCACATGATGTAGATAGTAATGGGTGTGATGTCAGTCAGTATGAGATTGAATATGGATCTTGCTTTAATGATCTCTCTCATCTTTATAGTTTGAAAATGGATGTGTCTTCTTTGAATAAGGAATGCATTGGTGAGACAAAGAATGAAGGTGTTAATTTAATTACTAATGAGAAATTTTTAGATAATGGTGAGTCTCTTGTACATGGGTCAATATGCCTATCAGATGAAAGTGTATATGAAAGTTTCTTTGCTAACCCTATTACTCCTGAAAATGATAGCATTGAACATGTTGTGAAGAATCAATGCGAAGACCTTGATTTAGGGTCAAATTTTGAATGGTCTGAATCTATGTTTAAAGTGTCCTATATGGAATTGCATGATGGTTTGAAGAATGATTTTCACAACAAGTGTGAACCTGAGAAATAGAACAGTACTCGTGCATTCGAGGTTGATGTTTTTGTTGAATGTCATGAGTTGATTAAAGATGAAAACATTTTAATGTTGAAAAATCTGATTTTCAGAATTTTGAAACACATGATAATGTGTTTGGGCTATGGT
>CM021107.1:199608630-199667541 GCA_007115665.2 Sequoiadendron giganteum | reverse complement strand
GGTCCACATTTTTCCAAGGGGAAAAATGGGGCATGTTGTGAGACCACACAACAACTAGCAACCAAAAAAACTAAAAAAAATAATAGAAAGTCAATTCTGGATCTAACATCAGGGCACCAAATTTTTTTTAGTCTTCTAATTATAAATCATTTGATCCTTATTTCAACATTCAAATTTGACTTCATCTAGCATGTAAGATTAAGTATTACTGATCTCACATGTGTGTAATTGGTTATTTCTACCACAATAACTTAGAAATAGCAATTGTTTGTATTAACCTACATAATTTGACAATTCCTTTTAAGCCTACCAGGGATAGAGTCTTGCTGCCAGTCAAGCATCCATAGCTCCGACAAGGTTATCTCTATAATTCCTCCAAACATAGCTCTACTACTAGCCAGACATCCATAGCCCCGGTAGAGATATTTGGATAGCCTAAAGAGTTGATTTCTCTTTTTTTTTTAATATTGCAATGAAGCCCGCTATTAGGTTGGGAATTACAATGGTAGCAAAGGTAGTATTTTAATTTTTCACTTAATACAAACAACTGCTATCCCAAATTTCAGTAGAATGATTTAAATGTGTGTGTTTGTAGCTCAAAATCAATTGAATGATGCGTGCTAACAAGAGTATAAAGAATGGAACAATTCACAAACAATTTATAAATAAAGGACTATCTATGGTCAGAGCATAGATCAAATTCCCAGAAATGACGTTCTATTAACCAACTCACCTTCAAAGGTTGTTAATCATCATAAAGTTAGAAAACACAACACCCCAAAAAAATAATACAAAGAAACAAACAGTTATTTACAAAACAACAACAAAAACTAACCTAAAAAAGAACTATTTACAAAAGAACTATTTACAAAAAAACTATTTACAAAAAAATATTTACCTATGACTGGAAATAATGCTTTAGGAACTATCCATTGACAAGCAATGGGATATCTTCACCAATCAAAGACTTCAATCTGTAAGTGTTGTCACCCAAGATTTCAAAAACTTGATATGGGCTTGTCGACAACTTATCAAAATTACCATGCTTGCATTTTCATTTATGGGCTTTATCCCAGTACAAGACCAAGTTAGGTATTCTAAAATTCTTTAATCTAGCCCTTTGACCAAACCATCTTTCTACCATAGATTGATGCATAGAAAAATGATCTATAGCTCAAGTATGTTTTTCATCTAAATGCATTAATTGTAATAACTGAGCTTCAGTTTGGTCATCCAATCTAATATATTTTTGGGAAAATTTCCAAGTAGGGATTTTTAAATTTATTGGTAGTATAGGATCTACCCCATAAACTAAGTGATAAGGAGAATTCCCTAACGCAGATTTTAGCCTAGTGCGGTCTACCCAAAGGGAAATTTTTAGCAAAGAATGCCATTCTCTAGGATTCTTTTTGTTCAATTTTTTAATTATATCCAAGAGATTTTTATTTGATGATTTAGCTAATCCATTTCCCTATGGATAATACTTAGATGAGAATTTTAATGTTATACCATATTCAAATTCCCAATTAGAAAATATTAATCAAGAAAAGGCAGGGCCATTATCACATACTAGTGTGTATGGTACTCCAAACCTGGTGATGAGATTCTCTTCCAAAAATTTGATTACTACCTCTATAGTGCTTTACTTGATGGGACATGCCTATGTCCATCTGGTGCAGTAATTTGTAGCGGTCAATATAAATCTATGGCTTGAAGATGGTGGAGGATTAATAGTTTCAATAAAATCTAGTCCCCATTGTGAAAAGGGACTCATTTCCATCATTGGTTGTAGTGGTTGAGCATTGAATCTTCCTTTTTATGATGTAGTTTGACATGTATAGTAGTATATTTGAAAATCATTGGCCAGTAGTAACTGACTCTCAAAATGAGGTGTACCATAGCTAAAGGTGCTCCATGAGTTGTTCCAAATTTATCATGTAGTTTCTACAAAACATTGTTCGCTTCTATTCTATTCAAGCATCTTAAATAGATTCCTTCATGGTTTCTTTTAAATAGAGCCCCCCTTTGATCATATAACTCTATGATTTTATCTTGAGAGCTCTTCTTTGATTTCTTTGCATATGATTAGGGTAAGTATGGCTGACTAGATATGCCATATATTCGAATACCATTCATCTTGGTCTTTTACATCCAAAGTATATAGTTGACTTGAAATTTGTGGATCTATTTCTATAATAGATTTGACCATAGCTTGTCCCCAAACCAATTTCATGGGTATGATTTCTAGGTCAAATTCCTATAGGATGGTAACCCATTTGGCTCTTTTTTCTTTGATCTCACTATGTGTTAACAACATCTTGATTGTAGAATTATGAACAATAGCTTTGACTATACTCCTGAGAATGTAATGCATAAATTTGTGTATCGCTTTGACCAAAGAAAAGGATTGTTTTTCAACATCTGTATATCTCAGCTCTGCTTCTTTGAATGAAGCACTCATAAAAGCAACTGGCTTATCTTCTTTATTATCACCCTTATGTGTTAGTACTACTGCACAAGTATGACCAAAAGCAAAAGAGTAAATATAAAAAGGTTTAACGTAATCCGGACTTACCAATACCAAAGCTTCTATAATTATAGTCCTTATAATCTTGAAGGTGATCTTAGCTTCATTTTTCCACTCTATCTTGGCATGTTTTTTTAACATATCATTGGGTGCTTTCACTATTTCGATGAATCGATTAAATTTTTTTGAACAAAATTAATCTTACCAAAATAATATTTCAACTCTATTTTGCTTCTTGGCGGTTGTAGCTTGAGTAGTGCGCTCACTATGTCTAGGTCTATCAAAATAACTCATTCAAAAATAGTATGTCCTAGTAACTTACCTTCAGTTACCCCTAAAATACACTTTTTAGGATTTAAAGAAACTCCATAAGTTTCACACTTCTGTAATATTGCTCTGAGATCTCAAACATGATCTCTTCTATTTTTCAAAAATACTATGAGGTCATCCATGTAGATAATAATGCATTTTCCTATCAATTCGTGAAAAGCATAATCCATGGCTCTTTGGAATGTAGCTTCGAAATTTATCAATCTGAATGGCAACCTCTTGTAAGAAAAAGTTACCCACTTCACGGTGAATGTTGTTTTCATCCAATCTTCCCTTGCTAATATTACTTGATTATATCCATAGAATCCATCCAAAAAGGACATCATCAGTGAACCCGCATTGAATATTTGTAGCACTTCTTCTAGTGAGGGTAGCGGATAATTATCTTTCTCGGATGCCTTGTTGAGATTCCAAAAATCTACACACAACCATATATCTCCATTCTTCTTTCTCATGGGAACCAAATTTTCCACCCAGGTAGAATGTCTAATAGGAAAGATTATATTAGCTAATAAATGTTTCTAGACTTCCTTTTTAATTAATGGTTCTAAGAGTACATTTACTGGCCATTGTTTCTATTGGAAAGGCTTTGCATCAGGCTTTAATGGTATCATACGAGTAATTATGGAAGTATCATAAGTCTTCAAATCTTCATATGTCCAAGCTATAACCTTCCAATAATATTTAAGTGCTTGAGCATATTTCTTTTCTCTTCCTCAATACAATCTTTTCTTATTACCACATTCTTAGGATCTTCCTTAGTATGCAAATTGTATAATTCAAATTTCCCTCCATCACTTCAAGGAAAATCTTCTTATCTTCTTATTTGATCAATATCGAATAATCGTTCTAACTCAATTATTCCTTTCGAAATATTATTATCTCTAGCTTGAAATTTTTCTTCACCTTGAATTTTTCCATTATTGCGATCTATCTCTTCAATTATTTGTGCTTCGAAAATACCATAATTAGTGATGAATTCAAATATATGTTGGTCATATTTTAACACCTACAAATTAGTAACATTACCAAGAACTGAGAGTAGCTACACCAGCTTAACTATGAATCTCTTCAAATCAGAGGCATCTAGAGATTCTAGAGTACTGGCAGTAGTAGCCAAAGCATCGACTCTTTGGTTAAATCTTCTTGGAATATGAGTAATGTTGGATGCGTTAAAAATTTCTATTAAGTCCCATACTCTGTGTAGATAATTGGACAATTGCTTGTAGTGAGAGATGTACTACTTTCAAAATTGTCTAACTACTAATTATGAATAATTGAATACCTTGAGGATTTTGACTTTCTTCTTGATTGCAAGGATTAGACCATGTATAAGGGCTTCATACTCTACCACGTTGTTAGTACATTGAAATTGTAACTGGTATGCAACAAGAAAAGATTTAACTTGTGGGTTTATGAGCTCAACTCTAACTCCAATCCATTGTTTTGATTTGGATCTATCAAATTTAAGAACCTAGGATTGATCATCTGTACCTTGTAATTTACCATTCTTTGGTGTTGTTGAATCAATCTTTTCAATTTGTGTAACATCGATTCTATCTTTATGCATTCCTGATTCAGACCTTTTGACCTTATCATGTTATGGAAAGTACTGATTTTCAATTCTATGAATTATCTCCAAACACATCATACAACCGTCTTCTGAGTGTGCAACATTATGTAGCCTACACCAATCTTGCAATAACAAAAATTTTAGTGAAATTTTGATTTCATCACTCTTCTGAGCTTTTGTAACAAGATTCTTCCAAAATTATCATAAGGACTATTTTCTTCTTCAAAATCTTTAGAAGAATCATAATTTGATTCTATTAAAACATATGTTCCAAGAGTTAATTGATTAGGTTTTCTAACATCAAATGTAGATACTTCCTCTATTTTGACTCCCGAACTTCATATTTTATAAACTCCTAGTTCTAGATCAATGTAAGCTTCAATTTTTTTATTATAATCAGTTATCATGTATTTCATGTATGGTTTTCTTTCAATTTTGATTTGGTTAGGGACTCCTTTCCATGGTAACCACATATCCATTCAATACCTTGGACCAATCTTTGCTCAATAACATACCAGAAGTATCAGGTATCTCAACAACTTGAATGTCTATATAATATTGAATTCTAGGATCTGACGCTAATTGCATGTGAATATTAGTCAACTCTCCAACTACATTTACTTCTATTTTATTGAGTTGAGTGACCTTATTTAAATAACTTGCCGAAGTTAACCCTAGCATTTGACATGTAGACAAAGGAATCACGTTAGTAGATGCTCTAGAATTGCTAAGCAATTATGAAGGTTTTTACCAAATATTCTCAAAGTGAGAAAAAATGGTGGAGACTCTAATTTTCCTTTGTAAAAGGCTACTTGTGCATCTGCTATAGGAACAATGTTCTTATCTTTTGTCTTAGCCTGATTATCTTTCACCTGAGTGTCCTTAAGCTTTCCTTCTTTTGAAAGATCTAAATTATTTAAGAAAGCTTTCTTGATCATAGGTGTTTTGAGAAATTCTGACAAAGAGAAGCTGATCTTTACCTTTTTCATTTCTTCCGCTAAATAGTTAGTCAATCTTTTTGGTCTGTAGAGTCTACCTTTTCATCTTTTGAAACATCTAATGACTTATAATGAGAGGTTACCTTGGGTAATCTTGGGTTATTGCTTGATTTATCATCAGGTGGAGTATTAAAGTTATTAAGCGATATTGACGTTGTTAATGACCCATTGAATTTATTCCCACCATTGGTGTTACTTCTCAAGTTATAATAATTTCCTTTTTAATACTATTAAAAAGCATGAATTTTGTTGATTTCTTCCTAAGGTTCATTTTCATCTTGATAGGGAAATTTGTATGTTTCTAAATTCATAGTTGAATTATCTCCCTCATATTCATGAGTGTAACTTGTGACGATAGTAGGTGATTTAATGAGTTCATAGCTTTCAAGAACTACAGAAGAATCATATCCTAATGGAACCAATTCATTTCCCTTAGGAGGGTGAGAGTCACATTGTTCATTATAATTCGTAGCAGCTAGAAAAATGTCTAAAGTGGTTTTGAATTGTTAATAGTCTACTTTAGCATGAACATTTGTGTTATGAATTCTATACCAATTATTCATCGCAAGATCAACTAAATTCAATTTTGATGTGGATATTTCATCAGTAGGATTAGTGTTGTCTAAAGGTGTTGATACTCCTCCATTATTTGGTTGTGTATTCCAAGGTCTAGGTGGTCTGGGAGCATTATACATCCAGTTTTGTGAATTTTGATTGTTATTTTGGGTGTAAAAGTTTTGATTTCTTAATTGTGTAACCTCTGTGGTTAATCTTTTGAGTTGAGCTATGATTTATTTCATGTCTTCCTTTTCCTCTAAAATTTTGATATTTTGATTTTCTTGAGTTTGCAAGAAAAAAGAATTTCCATTGGGACACAACTCTGTGATAGTTGGACTAGGATGAGGGACTAAAGCTTGAATATTTCTTGGTTGAAAGAAATTATTATGAGGAAATATCCCATTCTAGACCACCAAAGGATAAACATTAGGATCTATAGGATGACTTAGAGGGACTCCATTTATGCTTGGGGTAGGGTAATTATTTAATCCATTTTCTCCATTTGCGGACAATCCATTTATGAGGTGTTTCATTTCTAAATTTACACTTAGACTTTATCATATGCTTCAGGTAAAGTAGTAGAAGGATTTCCCTTTTGCTTCATAAACATGGTAGTTAAAGGACCCATTGCTGTATAATAAATTGTGATAGTAGACAAATTATGTAATATGTAAGGTGCTTGCAATCTAGAATAAACCTTTTGAAACCTATCATTAAAAGTGGTTATAGGCTCTCCTTCGAACCTCTTGATTTGAGAAAATTGATGATATATCAAAGTAGGGTCAGTCGATGTTCTAATTTTGGCTAAGAATTATATTTTCATATCCGGCCATGATCTGATAGAATTGTGAGATAGGTTGATATACCATTGGTAAACTTCATCGCTTAATGTGTATGGGAGCAACCAACATATGACATCTTCATGTTGAATCCTTTCTCTAAAACACGTATACTTAAAGATACTAATATGTTCTTTCACATCTTTATAGAGATAATATTTGGGACACAACTTATGAGGATTTTTCGATAAATAATTGTACATGGAAAATTGGATTGGAGACTCTACATTAAAGAATGCCATCACTATAGAGGGTGGTGATACAAAAAACATGGTAGTTAAAGGATCCACTACTGTATAATAAACTGTAATAGCAGACAAAATATCTACTATGTAAGGTGATTGCAATCTAGAATAATCCTTTTGAAACCTTTCATTAAAATCAGTTATAGGCTCTCCTACAAACCTCTTGATTTGAGAAAATTGATGATTATAACAAAGTAGGGTCAGTCGATGTTCTAAATTTGGCTAAGAATTGGTTTTCCATATCTCGCCATGATCTGATAGAATTGCGAGGTAGGTTGATATACCATTGGTAAACTTCATCACTTAATGTGTATGGGAACAACCTAAATACGACATCTTCATGTTGAATCCTTGCTCTAAAAAACGTATCCTTAAAGATACTAATATGTTCTTTCGCATCTTTATAGAGATGATATTTGGGACACAACTTATAAGGATTTTTTGATAAATCACTATACATGGAAAATTGGATCGGTGACTCTACGTTAAAGAATGCCATCACTATGGAGGGTGGTGGTACAACAACAACTAGATTTTGTGAGATCACACTCACACTTCCAAACTTTTGAGGTCTAGACGATGTTTGACCACTAAGCTCGACTAAAGTCACACGAGGATCACCAGATCCAGATCTAGTGACTTTTCAAAAATCTAGCTTAAAAACCTAACAAAGCCAAAAAAGACAATAATAGGCCCTCCTTCTAGTGCTATTTCTTGTTGACGATGATTTCAATCGCAGCAACAAGTTGAATAAAATCTTCACATAAAAACTGTAAAGAGCCTATCCTTCTTGAAAGATATGGAGCAAGACAATCTAAAAAAGGAATCTATTTTAAAAGGAAAAGATTGTCTCAGTTCAATGCCAAGTCTCTGGTAATCAACTCCTGATTGTACTAGGTTTACTCCAAGGTATGATGTGATTTTTTTGTTAATCTCAGAGGGACTATAGTTGCTTAGAATCATATATATTAGGCACTAATTTTCCAATAATATTTAGCATTAAGAATTCAAAAATTTCATGGAAAAAATATTTTCAATAAATTTCCATTCATTCATCTATTTTTTTTTTAATTTTTTTCAGAAATTTAAACATCTAATCTAAAATAAAGCATAAAAACATTGAAAATTAGAATTTATCTAGGTTATTCCCCACGCATGCCCCAAATAATTAACCAAATCAAAGTAAACCGCTTTATACTTCACCAGATTGCTTCACAACTACATATAAAATGGCACGAGCTTTTAAAGAAAGGGGTTTTAGTTTGGACACCCAGTAGGTTCTATATGCACCCTTAAATGGTGCAACACACAATCTTGTTCGGATGAACTAACAAAACTAGCTACAAAAGATTCATGAGATAGGTAGCTAGATCAAATTGGCTCTGATATTGATTAATGTCTACGTGCATACAAGTTTTTAGACCAAAATGATTCATAAAATAGGAAAAAAGAACAAAACTAAAATAAGTTTTGGCTCTTCTGACATCCACAAATTTTGAACTTAAAATGAAAATAAAGTAGTAAATGACCTTTTCTAGGAACAAGGCCCCAAGTGTTAAAACTTAAAGTTTTTCTAGAGAATAAAAAATAAAAAATCAAAAAGTAGCACGTGGCATAAGCCAAATGTCATCAAAATATTCCAGATGAAGTCAGAGCTTTGACTTCGTTAGCAAAAACACTCTTCACTTCTTACTCTAGTACACAATACTCCACATACACCAAGGCTATCGAAATCCTTTAGAATACTAGACATGGAACATCTACCGAGAATGGGAACAACCTACAAAACTTATAACTACAAAACAAATATTTCTGTAACAACTCAGGTATCTAGTATCCTTCCATCATTTAGGGCTTAGGCTCTGGGATCTTTTCTTCACCTTTCTTCAATTGATATTCTCATAAAGCACTTAATTTTTGATTGATATGTTCTTTTGAAATCCCCTATACTGCCCACAAAGTGATTTTGAGCCTAGTATATTCTTCTGATACCTGAAGTATAATATCATTTCTTTGTAATCTGTCTAATTCATATTTAGCTATAGTGTTACTACACTGTATTATCTCATAAATGAACTCCCAAGTTAATAATTGAATAGGGTCTCTATTTATTATTTCAATTCATTCTTTGAAGGCTTTAGTTTATTTACCCTCCTGTCCTAATGTTTGGGGATCACAACCTTGACGTGCTAACATTTCAATAAAGTCTTGATCTTTATCAAGCAATTTTCTACATTCCACGGTGACCTTTTCAAATCCTTCAATACATTGCATCAGCATGTCACCTTCCCATTTCAATTGTTTCTTCCATTTTTCTAGCAATTGAACTTCTTGCTCTGAAATTACATTTCCTTGTATTAATTCTTGGACATCCATTTGTATGAGAATTTTAATATTTTTCTTTTCAGCATCAATTTGTTCCCAATGAACCTTGCACTCAATTTCAAGTCTTCTAGATTTCCCAGACCAATGGTATGCTTCCTTATACTTTCCTATCACATCTGTAATGAATTCTTCCCACAGTTTTACCCAATACTCAATCCATTCTTCAAATAAATTCATTTTATGGAAAATTGTTGCAATTGCATCTACCTGTTCTTGTGACATTAGTAATTCAATCTGTGCTTGACCAGATAGGGTTAGTGATTCTATAAAATGTTCCAAGGTAGCAACCCATTCTTTATATTCTCTTTTCTTGTTTCCATACTTCTATACTTTGGCAACAGTGGCATCCAAGTTCACCTTTATTTCTTCCAACTCTTGCCTCCAAGATGAGTGCCCAAGATTAATACTTGTTATCTTATACTCCTCAGGTGTTATTTCATGTCTATTTTTGTCAGTTGTGGGAGTACCTATATGGATGGTTCTGTCACCATTTGCATTTCTCTGTCTGACATGTTTTACATTGGCTTTACGCCTAGGCTTAGGAGTATCTACTTCTTGTATGAAACTATTAAGATCTAGAGGAGATACTTCTACTTTCATTGGGGAAGCCAATTCCTTGATCAAAAATTTTTGGCATAGATTCGTGATTACTAGGACAAGGAACTATCTCCTTTGTTTTAAGACTTACATTTTCCTATCTATCTAGATGTTCAATACCAGTTTATGGATGTTAATTGCATTACTCTCTGCTACACCAGGGTTTTCTTGATTTCCAACTCCATCACCTAAAACCTATGTAGCTTCTTATTTCTCAATCTCAACTTAAATATGGTCCTTTTATGACTTTCCAAAGACCAGTGATTGTTCATTATCATTTTGAACATTCCCAAGTGAAGGCTGGGAATGAAAAATATCTTCAATAATTATTTCATCAATAGGATCCTACTCTGAAGTCTCCCCCGTTTCCATCTCAAGGATATCAGGGTTCCCCACTTCTGAGACGGGTGTTCCTTGTATGAATTCTTCTTCGTCAAAATTTATAGGGGTGGACCCTATATCAATAATTTTTTCTATCACTGGTTGTACCATGGGTTTACCTTTAAACTTCTTTTATTTTACCTTCTCCCACATGGCACCCCATTTATCCATCCGTTCTTTAATTTTGGCTTTGTCTGCCTCAAAAATATCATCCAAAACCATAGGAGTTCTTTCCAATGCTTGTTTCATTTTGGCCATGTTAACAAGGGGAGGATAAGTAAATAGTGTTGTATCCCTTTGAGATGAAAATCTCATTTGTGTACCAACATTTTTTGTTACTCTCACTTCTTCATCAATAACCAATTTAGTTCTTGGTTTTTCGCTAGAGGAAGATGCACCTTTAGGTCTAACTTTTGATTTATCTTTGTTTAATTCCACATCCTTTTGCTTATCAAATGGTTTTATTGTAACTTCTTGTTTTAAAGATTTAGGGGTTCTATCTTCAATTCTTATACCAGGAGCTACTTTACTCGTTTTCCTTTAATTCCTAGCAAGTTCCCCACTCTCAAATGCAATTTCATTTCTTTGTTTTCTTCTTTTTTTCTCTAAGAATGTGGGTTCAATTCTTCTTTCTCTTAAATATTTAAAAAGTTCATTTATCTAGTGTTGAGTGTGTAACAAAACTAGAGCATAAAACTCATTAATTGATGTCATTTCTTCACCCTCATAATCTAGGTTTGGGATAGGTTCATCATACAACCTGTCTTCATTATAAGCTTTATTCAACATTGTTGCAAGTATGGATGTGTTTAGTGGTGTTTTCATTAATGTTTTCATTGATGTTAACACTGTACAAGTTGAGTAAGTTGGTTTTTGTCAAGTGCTTTTGAGAAAATTTGAAATATAATGAAAGTTATGTTGAAGTGTGTTCTGAGCGTGCTCCAATATTGTGGTCTATGTTTCTTCTGTGTTGACCCAATTCCCACATAGATTTATGGGCATGTTAATAAGCATAAATGGATCATATATTCCAAGTTTCAGCTTCTAGTCTTATGGAAAGAAAAAATTATGTTCATCGTTGTGTGAACTGGTTTGTCAGAGTTAACTAATTATTGACTAGGAGAAATGTTTTGGCTCTATATTTTTTTGTTATTTGGCCTCAAATCTTGTAGATCTGGGAGATTATTCCTTTTGATGGTTTATGTGTTATGACAAAGTTTCTTGTGGTTTGGAGCTCTAGAAGACCTTCTGTAGAGTCTCTGTGTTTTGTTGGTTTTCCTGGTTGAACTGGTGAAAGTGTTCTCTACAAATGAAGTTGTTGTGGATGTATCTGAGTTGTTCTTAGAGATGGTAAAAAGACTGGTGAAGCATGTTGAGAAATCCACATGTGTTTATGGTGCAGTCACGGTAGGAGGGTCCTCAAAGAGAACAATTTGGGTTGTGCAACAAGAGTAACACAACATAAGGAACACAAAATCTGGAGGAAAATGCAGATTAGAAAATTATTATTATCATGAATTTGAATTACATATAGTTGGCCACATCTGGGTGTACAGATATGGCTCACAAGCCTGATTACAATGTGCTCAAAATATAGTGATTAACATGTGCAAGAATAGGTCAGCCTCAGATCTGAAATTCTTCCACGGTAGATGCACATGATGAAGTGTGGGCCTAAGTGTAATATCAAGAAAACTCCATAGAAAAAATCTAAACACATCGTGAGGATCCACAATCAATCCAACTAGCTGTTAGGTTTTGAAATTATTCAAGGGCCAGTTCCAAAAACTGTCACATACTCTGGAAGTGATAACTTACCGAAAAAAAATCCAATCAAGCTGAAAACTTGAAACAATGTAATTGAGCATGTACACGATGAAACCATAGGTATGTGAGATTTGGTGAGAAAATATGATGAAATATTGGATCTTCCAATTTGAAGCAGAAAAGATCATAACAAGAACAAAACTAATTGAAAATATTTTTGGTTGATGCAAGATTGCCAAGAACCAAGGATGCTCCTACATCAGACATCCGAGGTTAATGAAAAGTGAGTCCATCACTTTGGTAGGGCTAAAGGAAAACCAATATGGTTTACCTCAGCCCAAGAAATCCAAGAAGAATCCTCCACTAGTCTACCTTTCCATTTCACAAGATATTGTTTGTATTGTCTTCCATGAGTATTTCTCCCTTCTCTGATATCCAAAATCTCTCCTATCTAATCTAATTTTCATTTATGAGGCTATTCTTCCATTTTTTCTTTACTGTCTTCACTGAATTCTACTTCATGGTACTGATATAGATCTACAATGTTGAATATAAGTGATATACCCATGTCATCTGGTAACTCCACTTCCTATGCATTTCTTGAATCAAATTTCCTCAAAATCCTACAGGATCCAAACTTCCTCATATTCAGTTTACTGTATGTGTCAATTGGAAATATTTCCTTCCTCAAATATGCCATTACTTCATCTCCAACTTCGAATTCCTTATGTCTCCTCTTTTCATCTTCCTTCTCCTTATACTTCTGATTCATGTTTTCTAAATGTTGCTTCACCTGAGTGTGCATTGTCTTCATATGCTCTAAAAATTATTCTACTTTTGCACTCCTTTTATCTTCCTTAATGATGTCTCTCAATTCTGATATACCTCTAGGATGAGCTCCAGGAACAACCTCAAAAGGTTTATTTCCTGTACTTCTGTTCACTGAATTATTGTAGGAAAACTCTGCTTGTGCAAGGGATAAATCTCAACTTCCAGTTTTCTCTCTAACCAAACATCTCAATAAATTTACCAAACTCCTATTCACTACCTCTATCTATCCATCAGTTTGTGGGTGAAAAGTAGAACTGAACTTTTAATATGTCTTCAACTTCCTCCAAAGTGTCCTCCAAAAGTAACCAACAAACTTTGTATCTTTGTTTGAAACAATACTCTAGGTAATCCATGCAATCTAACTAATTCTCTAAAAAGTAAACCTTCTACATGTACTGCATTTGTTGTCTTCTTACAAGGTATGAAATGTGCCATTTTAGAAAATTGTCCACCACCACAAATACATAATCACTACCTCCCAGTGTCTTTGGAAAACCAAGTATGAAATCCATGTTGATATCCTCCCAAGGTATTTCTAGAACTGTCAAAGTTTTATACAATCTAACATTCTAACTACTCTCTTTTGCAACTTGACAAACTCTGCAATTCTGCACAAATTTCCTAACATCCTTATGAATTGTTGGCTAGAAGTAGTTCTCACTTACCAATGCTACTATTTTATCAATTCCAAAATATCCCGCCAATCCTCCATTATCTTTTTCTTTTACCAAGTTATCCCTCTTTGAACTCTGGGGTATACACAACAGATTTCCTTTGAATAACATATCCTCCTAAATGAAATAATCCAACCATTGACTCCTATCCTTCAAAACTAGTTCTTTACATGCTCTCCAAGGCTCTTCAAAATCTAGGTCTTCCTCATACAAGTTCTTATTCATCAAAGCCTAATACTTCCACTTTCATTTGTGCCAATAAGTTCCTTCTCCTACTCAAAGAATCAAAAAATCTATTTGACTTTCCACTCTTGTGTTTCAAAACAAAAGTATAACTATGTAAGAACTCCACCCATCTCATGTGCTTTTAATTTAACTTACCTTGACTATTCAAATATTGCAAATCCTGATGATCCATATATAACACAAACTCCTTAGATAACATGTAATGTCTCCACTTCTTCAAAGCTTGAACTATGGCATATAACTCCTGATCATACACTAAATATATTCTCCTAGCATCATTCAACTTCCCACTAAAATAAGCTACCGATCTTCCTTCTTGACTTAATTTCTCCAATTGTATTCCCACTTGCATCAAAGTCTACCTGACATACCTTACTAAAGTTTGATAAATACAACACAAGTTGCATAGTCCAGATGTCCATCTTAAATCATTCTTATCTCCTCTCATTGTTTCTGTCATAGGACTACAAATAGAACTGAAATTCCTAATTAACTTTCAATAAAAACTAGCCAATCCATGAAATGATCTTACCTCTCCAATGATTTCAAGTGTAGATCATTCAATAATATCTCCCACCTTCTCAGGATCCATCTTCAATCCATCCATTGATATCAAAAATCCTAGATATATCAACTCTACCTTCATGAAACTACACTTCTTGATGTTTATCATCAACTGTTCTTCTCTAGTCTTACTAAAAATCAAGATTACAAATTTACCCAAGAATTTCTTCAATACTTTATTCATCAACCTCATGAAAGTACTCAGCACATTTGTTAGTCCAAAAGGCATCACCAACCACTCATACAATCCTTCATTTGTCTTGAATTGTTTTCAACTCATCTCCTTCTCTGATTCTGATATGATGATATCCACTCTTTAAATCTACCTATGTAAAGTATTTAGCTCCACTCAAACAATCCATAATATCATCCATCTGGGGTAAAGGAAATCTATACTTCACTGTAATCTTATTTATGGCTCTAGAGTCTATACACATCCTCCATTCTCCGTCCTTCTTAGGTGCAAGCACAACAGGTACTACACAAGGACTTAATATTTATATGATCAAACCTTTTCTCAACAATTCTTGCACTTTTCTTTTGAATTATTTATTCTCTGTCGATGTCCTCTAGTGTGCTGCTTTATTAAAAAAACTAGCTCCAAGAATCAGGTCCATGCAATGAATAATACTCCTTATAGGTGGAAATCCATTAGGTACATTATCTGAAATGATAGCCTCATATTCTATCAACAATTCCTTTATCTCCTCAGGAAATTATTCTACATGCTTCAAGTTTTCCACCTTCTTAGGCACCAAGGAATGGCACATGTTCTCATGTCTCTGTACATCCAAAAAACTCCTTCCATCAACCAAACAAATTATAGCATTCATGCAAACTCCAACTTTAGAAACATCCTCCAAGGGTAACAAAATTTGTTTCATCCCATTAGCAACAATAGTGTACATGTTATTCTTTCCATCAAGAATAGCCTGTCTATCATACTGTCAAGGTCTTCCCAAAAAAATATGGCATACATCCGTAGGCATAATATCACATAAAACTTCATCATGGTAATTTCCTATCTTTAATTTCACCAAGCATTGTTCACTTACCAATATCTTATGCTCATCTTCAATGCAAGCTATCTGATAAGGTTTCGGGTGTTTCAATCTTTCCAGCTTCAATTTGGTCACCATTTCCTTAGAAACCAGGTTCTCTAAACTTCCACTATCAATGGTCACTTTGCAAAATTTATCAGCTACCTTGCATCTGGTCTTGAACAAATACTTTCTTTGCAATGGTTCTTTGTCTAATTCACTTTGACATAATACTCTTCTATTTATCAACACCTCCTTCCAGGTGATTAGGTGATCCAACATGATTTTACTCAATAAAGGTTGTATTTCTATTGTTCTTAGTATTTCTTCTTGTCTCTCCCTATTTGCATTCAAAGGCTTTGTGTCCTTCTCCACCACATTTGAAAAAAGTTCCCCTGAATACTATTTTCTCATGTCCTCTATCATCTTCTCTATACCCTTCATTTTTGTAGCTATCGTATCCTTCTCTTCTGTAATATTTTCCATCATCTCTTTAGTATGAATTCTCATTCTTACTGACCTCTTTATCTTTGTTCTGATCTGGGAAATATCCTCTTCCTCCTCTAGTAAAAAATCTTCCTCTCTAAAATCTTCCACCTCTTCCTCTCTGTCTTTTCTCATGTATTTTGTTTAACTTCTCTTCTGCTTTTAGTGCACACTGATATGCTTATTCCACACTCAACAACTTAATCAAACTAATCTTATCTTGTATAGATGAACTAAAAAAATTTACATATCTGGCTACTTTTTCAATCTCATCTTTTGAATGTTCATATCTAATGTTCAACTTATAGAACTCCTCAGTATACTCTGTCACACTTGATACCTTATGTTTCAAATTATACAAATTTTTGAACAAACTGGTCTGATAGTCAACAAGCATGGAATTTTTCTTCAACTTATTCACCATCCGATCCCATGATCTTATCTTCTCCTTTCCTTTTCTCTGTCTATCTGTTTGCAAATTTTCCCACCAAAGGGATGCATGTCCTGTTAACTTTGTATAAGAAAATTTCATCTTCTTGTCTTTTGGGGTACCTTCAAAATTGAAGTATTTTTCCATCTCTGTTATCCAATCTAACAATTCATCTGAATCAAACTTACCTATAATCCGGTTGATTAAAATGTGGTTTAGTGTTTACTCTGGTTAGGGATCTTATGAACCTTTCTTCTCCATAATCAAGGATAGGTTTCTCTTCTCTTGAAACTTCTTCTTGTTCTTCTACTTCTTCATCACTTACATCCTCAACTAGTAACCAATCCTCTAGGCTATTTCAACTGCTTCCAATCTAGCAGCAATTCCTCTCAACATTTCCATTATGTGAGGGTTTGCATTTCCATGCACTCCATTTCCTCTACCATTTCTTCTTCCTGCCATCTTTACACAAGTCTTCTATAGCTGTAGATCAGATCCTCAGTCCACCACCCCACAAAAAATATTCAACAAGAATGTGCAAGCTTTGATAGCCTCACAAGGAATGAATCTTGCTCTGATACCAATTTGGTGCAGTCACGGTAGGAGTTTCCTCAAAGATAAAAATCTGAGCCATGCAACAAGAGTAACACAACAAAAGAAACACAAAATTTGGAGGCAAATGCAGATTATAAATTTTTTATTATCATGAACTTCAATTACATATAGTCAGCCACATGCGGGCGTATAGATTTAGCTCACAAGCCTGATTACAATATGCTCAAAATACAATGCTCATACATGTGAGCGAAAAAACTACAGATCAAACTATATATACATTCTATTCTACTTCCTTGTTGTTTGTTGTTAATCTAATGATTTATTACAAGATTTATTTCATATCCATGAGTCTAGAAACATGCGTGTCAGCCAAAGATCATTACAATATTCGATGAAGAAACTGGAATGTGTGCAAGAATAGTTCGGCCTCAGATCTGAAATTCCTCCACGGTAGATGCGCATGATGAAGTGTGGACCTAAGTGTAAGATCAAGACCACTCCATAGAACAAATCTAAACACACCGTGAGGATCCACAAGTCATGGGAAATATCTGTGATTGATCCAACCAGCCGTTAGGTTTTGAAATTATTTTAGGGCTAGTTCCAAAAGTTGTCACATACTCTAGAAGCGATAACTTTCTAGAAAAAGATCCAATTGAGCTGAAAAAATGGAACAAGGTAATTGAGCATGTCCACGATGAAACCATAGGCACACAAGATCTGGTGAGAAAATATGACAAAATACCGGATCTCCCAATTTGTACCAGAAAAGAATAGAACAAGAACAAAACTGATTGAAAATATTTTTGGTTGATGCAAGATTGCTCAGAACCAAAAATGCTCCTGCATCAGTTTATCTTGCTAGTGATGCATGTACTTCAAAGTTCTTTTGTGTTTTTCATTAGGTTTGGCCAACCTGGTGTCTACATGCTACATTTGTTTTTTGCATTGACTTGAGGAAACGTGTTTGTGATCCAAGATGATGTTTGGGTCCTAAATTAAACATGTATTTGGTCCCCTCACATTCTTATGCACCGTGGGAATGTTGAGTAGCCAACCTAGCTTGAATTTGTAAAATTAAATTGTATAGGCTGACCTTGGAGAATGTTTCTAAGGTGGAAGATGGTATAAAATCATGTTGAGTTGTGGTAAATTTCATATCCATCTATCATTCGATTCGAGCAAGAGAAGAGCGTGCGAACAAGTGTGAAATAAAGAGTGTGGAAGAGAAAATTGAGGCAATAGTACTTCGTTGTATTCATAATCTTCTGATCAAGTTGTGAAGTGTGTGTAACTCCTAGTGGTGGATCATTATCTATTTATTTGTACTTTTTTTTATAGGAAGTGAGCCACTCTTTCTAGACAGTGAGTCCTAAGGTAGTGAGCCCTTGATCTGGGTAGTGAGCCTTTGTATTTGGGCAGTGAGCCTATGTATCTAGTATTGCATTACTACTATATTGTGAGTTAATCCTCACTGTGGTTTTTCCCTCATTAGAGTTTTCCACATAAATCTGGTGTCTTTGGTATTGTGTTTCTATTATCTACATTTCATGTTCATACTTAATAATAGATTGAAGATAAAGTGGAATTGATTAAGATAAGAGTAAATAATCTGATACAACTAATTCACCCCCCCTCTTAGTGGTCTTGTCCACTTAAACAATTTGTATCAGAGCTTTGGTTCCTTAGTGAAAAGCTTAACCACTTGAGGTAGGTCAGATGGTGCACAAGTTACAACTTCCTATGTTTGATGGAGCTGATTACAGTAACTGGAAAGAACATATGAGAAGTTATTTTATTTCAATTAGTTTTAATACCTAGAAAGTTGTGGAGACAAAGTATGTGATTCCAGCAGATGGTCCTTCCACTGCTGATGAAGTTTTAGCCTTTAAAGAAAATGAAAAAGAAAGGTTTGCTATCTTTAGTGCATATCTAAAACTGAAAGATTAATAGTTATTTCTTTAGCTATTGCTAATGAGATGTGGAAAAAATTGAAAGATATTTATGAAGGGAATGAGAGAGTGAAGTTATCAAGGAAACTATCTACTAAGCAAAAAATTGAGAATTTGAGAATGAAAGATGGGGAAGACATTGCAAGCTATTATCAAAGAGTTGAAACTATAGCAATTGAAATCAAGAATCAAGGTGGTACCATAAATGATGAAGATATAATTGAGAATATCTTGATGAACTTACCAGAAAATTACAGTGACAAAGTATCTACACTAGAAGAAAAATATGATCCGAAGAAATTTACTAAGGAACATGTATTTGGTGTCTTGACTATATTTGAGATGAGAAAATTTGCAAGAGATAAGGAGAAGACTGAAACAACCTTTAAATCCATGAAGATGAAATATGATGATGATGATGAAGATGCAAAATATTTGAAAGAAAATTTCACAAGGAGATTGAAGAAAGGTATTGGTAAATAGAAAGGTAAGTTGCCCTTTAAATGTTTTAGTTGTGTAAATATTGGTCATTATGCATCAAGATGTCCTAATAGAGATAGAGAAAAGGATAACACGAATAATAACAGTAATTTCAAGGATAAGAAGGATAGGAAGTTCAAGAAGCTATATTATGTTAAAGAATATGTAAGAATTTTTGATGATGAATCAAACCTTGGGGAAGAAAAAGATGAATGTCTATTTCTAGCCTTAGAAAATAAATGTGCAAAAGAACCTAGTCTAGAGAGTAAGAAGAATGAATCAAAAGGTACTCTGGTAACCGCTTTTCATGCCAGACAGGAGGAAGACTTTTGGGTAATTGATAGCGGATGTTCAAATCATATGACTGGAGATAAGAGTAAGTTTACTAAACTTGAGAAGTATGATGGAGGTATAGTCATGTTTGGAGAAGATTTTGGTGCTAAGATTGTTGGTAAAGGAATAATTAGCTTTAATGGAAAGCATAACACTAATGATGTCTACTATGTAAAGGGTTTAAGGCATAACCTTTTAAGTGTTGGAAAAATGTGCGGCAAAGGTTTTAAGATTTTGTTTCAGGATAACACTTGTGAGATCAGAAAAGGATTTGGAACTATGGTTGTAGCTGGAAAAATAACTCATGGAAACATATATCAACTCAAAAGTGGTGACAATCAATGTTTTGTTTCTCATATTAGTGAAAGTTGTCTCTAGCATTGAAGAATGGGACATGTGAATTTTGATAATTTGGTTAGGATCAATTCTAAAGAAGTTGTGAGAGATCTTCCTAGAATTACAAAACCTTCAAATTCAATTTGTAAAAGTTGTCACATAGGAAAAAAAACAAGGAACAATTTAAAAAAAAATGACCAATCATCTACCAGAATGCTTGAGTTAATCCACACAGACCTCTATGATCCTACAAGAACAGGAAGCCTGAATGGTGACAAGTACTTTATTCTTTTAATTGATGATTACTCTAGGATGACATGGGTTACATTTCTTAGAGAAAAGTCTCAAGCTCTTGAAAGATTCAAAGTGTTTAAGGCAAGAGTAGAAAATTAAGTAAACTTGAGAATTAAATGCTTAAGATCTAATAGAGGTGGAGAGTTTACATCCAGGGAGTTCAATGCATTCCGTGAAGAGCATGGCATAAAAAGACATTTTTCTGCTCCTAGAACCCCACAACAAAATGGAGTTGTAGAAAGAAAGAATTGGATTGTGTAAGAGGCAGCCTAAACTATGATGAAAGAATAAAATGTTCTTGATGTGTATTGGAAAGAAGCCATTCAAACTGCTTTTTACATTCTTAACAGAGTTCAAGTTAGAGGTAAAAACACTAAGACTCCTTATGAGTTATGGACTGGTAAGACTCCTACTATGAAATACTTTTGTATTTGGTAGTAGATGTTACATTAGAAGAGATGAAAAAAATATTGGAAAGTTTGATGCTAGATATGACAAAGGAATTTTCCTTGGATATTCAAATAGTATTAAGGATTGCAGATGTTTTAATGAGAGACTGAGGAAAATCATTGAAAGTACTAATGTGAAAGTTGATGAATCTATGTATAGACTGGTGAAGATAACGAATGTTGAACTTGATGAGCCTATCTATGTGTAAATACAAGAAGAAGAAAAAGAAGAGAAAGAGAAAAGTGAAGAAGAAGAATTAAATCCACAACCTGCACCTAACACTCCTAAATATGTTTAAAAAAATCATCCAGAGGAATAGATAATTGGGGACAAAAGTAAAGGTGTGAAGAGAAGAAGCAAAGTGGTTGACGTAAACTTGTGTTTACTTCTAAAATAGAACCTAAGACTTTGAATGAAGCATGCGATGATGAAAGTCGGGTTAGAGCAATGAAAGAGAAATTATAGTAGATAGAAAATAATGAGACATGGGAACTAGTCCCTAGACCTGCAAACAAGAATGTAATTGGCTCAAAATGGGTATTCAGAAACAAGTTGAATGAATATGGTGAAGTGGTAAGAAATAAAGCAAGATTTGTAAGTAAAGGATACTCACAGGTTGAAGGAATAGATTTTGAAGAAATATTTACACCTATAGAAATAATGGAATCCATTCAAATGCTCTTGGAATTTGCAGCTCATAAAGACTTCAAAGAATATCAGATGAATGCCAAATCTGCATTTTTGAATGGGGAACTAGAAGAAGAAGTATATATGGAGCAACCAGAAGGTTTTTCACTATCAAAAAAAGTGGACATGGTTTGTAAGTTAAAGAAAGCATTATATGGACTGAAGCAAGCTCCTAGAGCTTGGTATGCCAGATTGGACAAATACTTGGAAAAATAGGGATTCAACAAAGGGTCTGCAAACAACAATCTTTACTTCAAAGTTGAAAAAGACAAAATACTGATAGTTGTTGTCTATGTTGATGATATGATTTTTTGTGGTAATGAAGGTATGTGTAAGAATTTTGCTGAAGAGATACAAAAATAATTTGAAATGTATATGATTGGTGAACCAAATTTATTCCTTGGGCTTCAAGTTAATCAAACTGACAAGGGGATATTCATTTCACAATCTAAGCATGTTAAGGAATTGTTAAAGAAGTTTGGAATGGATGATTCTAAATCGGTATGTACCCCTATGGTAACTGGATGCAAGCTGAGTAAGGATGATGAATCTGTTAAAGTTGATTAGAGCATATACAGATCCATGATTGGAGGATTGTTTTATCTTACTGCTACTAGACTTGACATTATGCATGCACTATGCTTAGTTGCAAGATTTCAAGCAGAACCGAAGGAAGCACATGTTAAAGTTGTATATAGGATATTTAGATATCTTAAAGGAACTCTATAGACTTTGGACTATGGTATTTGAAGAAAAATGATTTCCCCTTGAGTGCCTACACTGATGCTGATTGGGTTGGATGTGTAGATAACATGAAGAGTACAAGTGGAGGAGAATTCTTTCTTGGAGAAAGATTAGTTTCTTGGTTGAGCAAGAAGAAAGGTTCAGTTTCTTTATCCATTGTTGAAGCTAAATATATTGGAGCAACATCTTGCTATACACAAGTACTTTGGATGAAGAATACTTTGATGGAAATAGGTATGGTGAGTGATGAAACTACTTCTATCTTTTCTGAAAATACAAGTGCTATAAATATTTCAAAGAATCTAGTGGTGCCTTCTAGAAAAAGAATATATTTATCAAGTATCACTTCTTGAGGGAGAAAGTATTGAGGAATGAAGTAAGAATTGAATATGTACCTACCAAAGAAGAAGTTGCAGACATATTCACTAAATCCCTTCCAAAGGATACTTTTGAGTATCTCAGAGGGAAGCTATGGGTTTTTGCCCCTCCTTCTTTGAAATAAGTGCACATGGTGATGCATCAATCTAGTGGATTCACAAACTCTTTTGTTTTGAAATAATGATTGGGGTCTACTCCTCAGGGGGAGTAGAGAAGTGCATTGTTGTAGTGTGTGATGTGGATACACTCCTTAGGGTGAGTGAACAGAGATTTGTATGTCCTTTTCCATTGATGGAAAAGGGGGAGAGAGAATCATGTGAAAGTTGTATGCATGGTAGGTTGTCACTTCTGAAAAACATGTACGATGTGGGAGAGAGAATCATGTGAAACTTTTATTCTTGGTAGCTTGTCACTTCTAACAATCATGCATGCTATATTTAATGGTTTTTCACATCATGTGTTGTCATCAATGAAAAAGGGGGAGATTTTCGCAAGTATGTATTTTTTTAGTGGTGTTGCCATTAATTTTGTCATTGATGTCGGCACTGTACAGGTTGAGTAAGTTGGTTTTTTCAAGTGCTTTTGAGAAAATTTGAAATATAATGAAAGTTGTGTTGAAGTGTGTTCTGAGTGTTCTCAAGTATTGTGGTCTATGTTTCTTCTGTGTTGACCTAATGCCCACATGGATTTATGGGTGTGTTCATAAGCTTAAATGGATCATATATTCCAAGTTTCAACTTCTAGTCTAATGGAAATAAAAAGTTATGTTCACCGGTGTGTGAACTGGTTTGTCAGAGTTATCTGGTTATTGACTAGGAGAATTTTTTTGGCTCCACAGTCTTCGATTATTTGGCCTCAAATCTTGCAAATGTGGGAGATTATTAATTTTGATGGTTTATGTGTTTTGACAAATTATCTCATGGTTTGGAGCTCTGGAAGACCTTCTTTCGAGTGTATATTTTGCTAGTTGTCCCGGTTGAACTGGTAAAAGTTTTCTCTATAAATGATGTTTGTTGAAGTTGTTGTAGATGTATATGAGCTGTTCTTAGAGATGGTAAAAATATTGGTGAAGTGTGTTGAGCAATCTATGTGTATTTATCTTGTTGGTGATGAGTGTACTTCAAAGTTCATTTGGGTCTTTCATTAGGTTTTCCTGACCTGTTGTCTACATGTTACATTTGGTTTTTGCATTGACTTGAGGAAGCATGTGCATGATCCAAGATGTTTTTTGGGTCCTAAACTAAACATGTATTTGGTCCCCTCACATTCTTATCCACCATGAGAATGTTGAGTAGCCAACCTAGCTTGAATTTGTAAAATGGAATTATATAAGCCAACCATGGAGATTGTTTCTAAGGTTGAAGATGGTATAAAAGCAAGTTGATTTGTGGTGAATTTCATATCCATCCATCATTCGATTCGAGCAAGAGAAGAGTGTGCCAAAAATTTCAAAAAGTAGAGTGTGGAAGAGTGAATTGAGGAAACAATACTTCATTTTATTCATAATCTTTTGATCAAGTTCTGAAGTGTGTGTAGCTTCTAGTGGTGGATCATTATCTATTTCTTTGTACTTTTTCTATAGGTAGTGAGCCTCTCTTTCTAGATAGTGAGTCCTAAGGTAGTGAGCCCTTGATCTGGGTAGTGAGCCTATGTATCCGGTATTGCATTACAACTATATTGTGAGTTAATCCTCACCATGGTTTTTCCCTCATTAGGGTTTTCCATGTAAATCTAGTGTCTTTGGTATTGTGTTTATGTTATCTGCATTTCATGTTCATACTTAATAATAGATTGACGATAAAGTGCAATTGATTAAGATAAGAGTAAATAATTTGATACAATTGATTCACCCCCCATATAAATTGTCTTGTGCACTTCAAAAAAAACTTCTCCATCATCCTCTTCCAACTGATTTGGAATGTCATGAAGCATAATAATTAGAGCAGATTCTAAAGACAATCTTTCATACTTTCTTAATCTTACTTTGTGCTCATCTTCACAATTAAGCCAATAATCTTCTAAGTGCTAGAAATGAGCATGATAACTAGCTATGGTCTTGGAAATATTCCCTTTGGGATCATGATACATTCTTTGAAGTGGAAAAACTCAAAATTGTATGTTCTCAATTTTTCTTCACACAAGTTAGAAACCCTGATTGCATTGAACTTATAATTCCCTATCACAATAGGAAATATGAAAAAGGCCTTCTTGTGAGCCTTCTTATAAAGATCCTGAGATGGTTTCAATTGTCTCACCAATTGTAATAAAACAATTTTTTTTGCTGGGTACATGGGCAACATAAAAGGATGTCCACCAAACGCTTCCATCCTAATGTAGGAGTAAGTGGGGAACTGAACATACCAGCCTCCCATTGGTTTGATAACACTTTGTGCCTCTAAGGAAAATATTTTGGCTTTATCATCTTCCATCATTCTGACTAGATTCATGGAGAACACATCATTAACTCTCCTATAATTCTCTTTGTATCCATGGATAGTGATATGGGGTAAATGGGAATATATCAAACTGTTTCCAACTTCCCTACCTAGAGTACCAATCTTTTTCAACCCTTATTTGCTTGCCCTCATGGTACATGAATAAATCAGGTATGAAGACATATTAAAACATCTGGTTTTGGGAATTAAATTCCCTTATTTGTTCATATAATCTATCACTAATAAAATTTCCCCAATGTATTTCCACAGGATTTTCCATCAATCTAGATATTATTAAAAACATCTAGGGTTCAAATTTGTTGGCATCTCATAAATCAGCCATCCTGCTCAGTAGAGTTATAATATCTTAAATATCTTTGTTGAATGTATAGACCTTTGAATTAGTTTGGTCTATGGTTTAATATGCTCTTAGTACCATTAGGTACTCATAATTTATTTGTTGCGGGCTTCAAAATTCCTATATGTTTTGGCCTCCACCTTCATTTCAATATTATACATCTAAGTGAAAATAGGAAGCCCAAATGTGTATGTAATTCCTTTATGTGAGAGATTTGCATAAACTCTCCCTTCTCCAAGGGTTTGACGTGGGAACCTCATCATTTCTTTTCTGGTAAAAATACCAGTAGAGTTTCCATCTTGACAGGGGTATAAGTGGATCTCTACAACCTTGGGCAAAATCCCTGAAAACTCCTTTTGATCCTTTGTTCACTAATCCATGCAGAAGAGCAAGCAATCGTGACTGCAAAGGGGGCTTATTGGGCTTGGCTTCATCTTTTTTAACTCCTACTTCCATTTTATTAGGTGCCTTTATGAATTTCATAGGTAAAAGGAGAGTTGAACTTACCCGACGATGCAAATTGCTGAAAATTGTTTCCTCCCCTTCACCCTTTGTGCTTGCTCGTGCTTCAATTTCAGCTGCCATGAAAAAATGAATCACCCATTTCATATTTTAATTCCCAAGATACATTTACTCCTGACCCATAAATTCGCATGATTTAAAACTTTGCATCGAGCTCAATTCATAATTTGAAGCTGACTGATGTCACATACGTGTCTTAAATGCTTCAATGACTGCTTTACCATGCTACCTCATGCCACCTTTTCCTCTGCTGCAATGTCGTGGTGTGTTTTTTGACTCTTTTATATTAGCTTACTGCTCTACCATGCATCATCATTATTTTCTAGTGGTACCGCAGTGTTCTTTATGTTTATATCAATATACCACCTTACCGCGGTCTATATTTCGCCTCCCTGCAGTATCATGGTGTCCTATTTACTGACCTATCTATTACCACTTTATTGCTTATCACCTTGGGCCTCCCTACAATACTATGGTATCTTCCCCTTTTATTTTTTTACTGCCCTACCGTGCATTCAAATCACACCCTTCGTGGTGTCTCGATGTGCCTTCTGCATTCTTCTTACTATATCCTTCACTGCATACCACTCTACCGTGAGTTACCTTTTCTCTTCCTATAGTACAGAGGTATGATCTTCAATTCTTTTCTTTATTGCTCTACCACAAATATTGACTTACCCCCGTGCGGTGTAGCAGTTTTTCTTCATTTCACCGCTCTATCACGAGTTAAGCTCTTACCTTTCATGGTATAGCAATATATGGTATATTTTTCACTATCCTGGCTGTAACACCGCGAGTCCTTTTGCAAGAGGCTGCGGTATGGAGGTATGAAGATTTTTTTTTATATGGGTGGACATTTTGGTAGCAATATGGTGGTAAAAGGCATTTTTGGTACTGTGGTGGAAAACAAGGTGATTTTTATAAAAATAATAAGATAAATTTTGGTTTTTAATTGATGAAAATTACGGTTCTAACAAGTGCATTAAGGGGTTATTATAGCATGAGAAAGGGTTGATTTAGGGATCAAAAGCCTAAGAAAGTGTGAATTTTTTTTACAACACCTTACAACACTTTCGCACAAGGCTTAAAAAGGGGTAAAAAGAGGTTGAAAAAGGTCCAAAATCCATAGGAAAGGGTTCAAATGAGTAAAAAGTGTCAAAGGCTACACTTTTTGGTGACACATTTAGTGCCCACTATAGTGACAAGATGAATTTGCTTCAAAATCACACTAAAGTAGGCCAATACAGATGGTGAAGAATGACAAAGACAAAGAAGGAGGTGGTCAAGCCCCTAGGATTCGAGATTTGAATCAACTCGACATCAGTGCAAGAAAACACATTCAAGGGTGAATACACTGCAGAAAGATGAGATATATGATCATGCAACAAAAATAACTATAAGCAAAAGAAAAAGGAAAGTAAAGAGTTGGATCAAGCTTCAATCGTTTTTCCAACTAGTCATAGATCAGATCTAAGTTGTTTGTCCAAAAAGATGATGTGTACTCACTTTGGGGTGATAGAACTTATGGTTGTCTGTCAGGTGAGAAGGCCCAAAAGGTGGCTATAGGGAAAGTTGTGCCACTAGTTGGGCTTCCCACTCAAACCATGCCAAAGTTATACCTCTTGATAACTTTGATAAGGCTCCACAAAAGAAAGTGATTTTGAAATAATGTAAGGTATTTTCAAAGGGATTTTGCTTTGTTCATGCAATGTATCATCTTAAGGAGCATCATGGGTAATGTCTCCAAGAGAGGAAAAATGAAAATGGCATTCATCTTGTTTGTAAGAGAGGACAAGTGCAATGTCTCATCATGGGCAACATTGTACCTAATGTTTCCAATAGAGGGAATCACAAGAAAAAGAAAATCACACAATAAAATGTGACTGTTGATGTATGCCCCCACTTTAAAGGAAAAACACCATACTATGAGCAATTTCTTTAAAGTATAAGGAGAGGAAGAAGACATGAGAGCTTATTCAGAAAGCCCTATGCCAAGTCATATGTTCTCTGAGAAGCTGTGTCATGAAAAGGGGTAGTATGTCACATGTGAGTCAACTTAAGATATATCGTCCACATACCAAGCTTGCTATTATATGTTCATGAAAGGTTAATGAGTAGTCAAAAGAGACAATGAAAAGTGACATACGAGGGAAGAGGTGAATTGATCCCTTGCCCCACTTAGTGTAGGAAAAAAGTGAGTCGAAAGGATTGATGAGATGCAAGGTTGAGTGAAATTTGGTATCAATTAGATGAATTATGTGTCTCCACATAAGGGAGAGCACAAAAATCCTTAAGATGTTGGATTTTCTACTCAAGGCCTTACATGCATTAGTGTGATGACCATGAACTCGATGGTAGGCACAAAAGGAATTTTTGTGGGAACATTTATTTCGGTTTCTTGAAGGAAGGGAGATCAAGTGATCTTAGAAGAGTCTCAACAAGATACCCTCTTGATCAAGGGTAGAAGGTGTTCCTTTGGTTTGTGACAAAGAAGGGTCTTGCTTAGTATAGGATGCCATACCTATGCAAGGCTCTATAGATTGTGAGATTTTGTACACTCCTTTGGAAGAGTGTGTAAAATCCAAATCAGTAGTGGTTTGCAAGATGACATTGGCATTAAGCAAAGAGTTATTTGCTGGTTTGAAAGGATCACTTTCTAATGTTGGGTTAGAAGGGTGATTTGGGATGAGGTTGGTGTGAGAGGAAGATTTGCTTATTTAGATTAAATGAAAAAATTTAATACCATTATGTGTTGTTTTCATGTTAGGCTCGATAGGGTTGTGGATACCTTGTTTGTTAGCACCACATTCTTTTCCACTATAGCCAAGTTTTTTCATAAGCTCATAACCTTTTCCATAGAGATTTTTAAACACTTTTGTATCAAGTGAGGGTTTGTTGTTGGCTTCTTTGTCCAAAGTAGATGAGGTAGATGATTTCAAAGGATCGAATGAGTCTTGTGTTGACAATAATACATTTCCCTTGTTAGAGTCTCTGTTGGTGATCTTGGATTGTCCAAGTAAAGGAGGGTTGAAGCCTAAGGACCCCAAATCATCATCTAAGGATGCTGGTTATACGGGTTCCACTTGGTTGGTTGGTTGGTATTGAAATGGTGAAGGGTTTGGATTTTTTTTTCTCAAGTTGTAAGACACTATAAGGTTTAGGATCAGCGTCAAGTGTGTACACTTTGTTGTTGTAGATATACTTCATCTAGCAGTGAACAGTGGAAGGCACCCCATTCATTGCATGAATCCATGTATTGCCTAAAATGAGGTTATATGAAATATCATGAGGCATAACATGGATTAGTTTGTATAATGTGGCCATTCCAATGTAAGAGGCAAAGTGATCACATCGAGCGACTTCTATCCTACACTGTTAAACCCACCGATCGATAATGAGGTAGGTTGAATGGTTGATTTATGGATATGCAACCTATCCAAGAGATTGATAGTACACACATTAAAATAGAAAATCCATTATCAACAAGGGTTTTCTTGATACCTAGGCATTGGTATTGAGATATGATTACAAGAGCGTCAACTTGTTTTTGCACTTCCAAAGGAGGAAGCTCACTTTGGTGGATTACAATGTCAGCATTCAAGCCTTGAATCATAGCTGCTATGTCATGTGATTGTGCATTAGAAGGGATATGAATTTTTTGTAAGGCTTTCGACATCATGTTGTGATAGTGAGGGGAGTATTGGATAAGGTCCCATAAATATATCTTAGGAAGATTATTCCTTAGTTGGTCAACAAGGTCATACTTCTTGAGGATTGAATTTAGTTGAGGGGCAACAAGTAAGATAGGAGGAGATGAAGATAAGGATGTTGAGGTTGGTTGGGGTTGCAGATTGTTTCTAATGTAATGTGTATGAGCAATGGTATTATGACTCAATTTCTGCAAGACATCATGTTGAGGTGGGTAGGGAGTGAATTTAGGTTTGGGTTTATGTGAAGGTGGGTAAAGGATAAGTTGAGGTTGAATAATATTAACATCTCCTTCAGAAGGAGAGTCAAGGTTATCCTTGTCTTGCATCATGATATCTTCCCTAGGAGGGGAGATTTTAGGAGAACTACACGCCTCATGTTCATGATATTCAAGGATTGGTTCTTCTAAAATGACTTCATCGCAAGTAGGGGAATGATCAATGATGGGATTATCAATGGTGGCATGATTGGGAGAGGGTTCTATTTTATTGTTAAAGGTCTCATTCATTTGTTCCATATTATCTACCCTAGTAGGAGAGCTAGCTTCAAAATAGGTAGGGGAGACATCAAGGGAAGGACCATTATGATTTTTAAATATGCTATCCCAAAGGGTGGGAGCATGAGGGAAGGAAGGTTCAAGAGCTTCATGACTTGGAATAGGTGTATCTTCTAGCACCAACCTATCCTTGTTGCATCGAGGAGACATATGAGAAGAAGAAGTTTGAAGGTCATGGTTAGGGAGACTAGGAAGGGTGATGCTAAGAAATGCTTGTTGATTAATGTTTGGAAAAGGGGAAGGGGGAAGAGGAAGACAACAAAGACCATCATGATCTTCAATGGTTGTGTCGTCTTTCACTAAGATAACTTCGTCAACAATGGGAGAGATATTAGGAGAAAAACAATTATGATTATCAATGTGTACATCCGCTTGTTTCAAAGCTTTAGTGGATGAGTTAGAAGAGATGAAGTCACCAAGGGATTAATCTAACATGTCTAAGTCATCACTAGTAAAGGGCTTAAGAAGGGTGTGAGTGGGTGCATGTGATGTTGTTAAAGTGTTGTTTTCGTTTTCTAAAGAATCTGATTTAAATGATCTAGGAACTAATACAAAAAATGAAGATTGTAAAAGTCTAATTCTATCCACAAGTATGATGAATGCTATCTCTAATAAATTGAATGTAATAGAATCTATGCATTCAATGTAAATACATGAGATGAAATTCAAGTTTTAGATTGTAAAGAAAGTAAATGATTGATTACACTATGCAATGATATGAAAAATGACATGTTGTAAATGCAAATGTGAAAATGTACAATGCATGAATGAGATAATTTATGCTAGATTTAATGAAATGAATGCTACAGAAACACAACCCAATGATACAAATAGTTAATGGCATGAAAGAGAATCATAAAAATAGGGTTTTCAACTCTGTAAAGGGTTGTTTCAGAGGCCTAAAGGGACTAGGTCATCCAGGGTGGAGACTTAGTCCTCCTGGTGATTTTTTTTAGATTTTCCAGAATATTGTGATAGATTCAGGTGGTTTATATATTGGGTGACGTAGACCTATCAGGAAAATACGAAATTTCATAAATTTTTGAATGATTTATGATGCAAAAATGAAACCTAAATGCACTTTCACTGATTCAAATTTTGAAACCCTAGAATACAAATTAAACAATGCAAAATGAAAACCTATGATGATAAAGAAATCCAAATTAGACAAGAATGGGGTGGGATTTCGGGTTCACCAAAATGAACCACCAAAAATAATGCATTAGGGAAAGAGGATTCCCCAATGGACTCCAAGGGTTTTTCACCTAGAAGCTTGGTTGAGAAATGTACTCTCTTTCACACTGAAGTGTTCTTGGTGAGTTAATTCAAGAGGGTTAGGGGATTAAAGTGATGTGTGTGGGATGCCCTAAATTCTGGAAACTAATTCAATAAACTATCTATTGAATGTAAACTATTCAAATGTAAGTGCTGGAAAACACATAATGATATGAAAACATTAAACTAAACAACCTATGAAAGCTTATGAAACAAGAAAGAAAGTTGGGAAATGAAAAGGGTAGGCACCTAGAAAATTTTAGAGGCTGGAAATGCTATTGAAGCCAAAATTTAGGTATGCTAGGACACTTACGCCATTCTAGGTGACCTAGTCATTTTTTCTGTGAAATTCTATTGGAACCCATTTATGCTAAAAGGGTACTTAGATCTACAAAAAACTTAGAAATTCATGTATAGTGGGACTATGTCACCACTAATGGATACCTAGTATACTTCTAGATTTTAGGATATTTGTAGGTGTACTCTATGGCTCTTGGTTTTCACTTCTGCTCTTGATAAGTTTTCGGACCTGAAAATGTAGAATCTGGCCTGTAGGTGGTTTTTTGTGTAGATTCTTAACCTAACCAACAAGGGGATGCCCTAAAAAATTCTTCAACCCATTATTGAATGATATCCAAGCTTCCAGGATACCTAAATCTGCAAACACACACAAAGGGGAAAAAAATTGATTGTTAAGGCATAAAGGGTTTGCCTTGGTCAAACCCCTTTTGGATAATTAAATCAAATGAAGAGACAAGATAATAGAGAATGAAATATGGAATGATGGATTCAATATGTTTCCATGATGTATGATCTTGTTTTCTTGGAACAATCAAACTTTGAATGCCTTGGAGATATGTCTTGATGACTTAGAATGTATAAACCCTAGCTTGCTTGAGAAGAGTGGTGGATGAGAGGTGAGTGAATGAACTAGTTAGGGTTTATAATGAGTGGAATTAGGGTAAAAAAGATGAGAAAAACCCTTGTTTATACAAGTTGTGCCATAATTTTCCCTAAAGGACACCATATAGGTTGACCTTAGGGTTTAGGAGATAAAATCCTAAAAGAAATTTTTAAGTTAAATTTGAATTTTATGCCACATGGGATTAGGTCGCCCAAGGCGGCGATCTAGTCCACCTAGGAAATTTTCATTGGTTTTTGGGGACTAAAGTATGATTTTTTATTTTTTTTAGGATTATCTCACAAAACACACTAAAATAAGGCATGTAAGTGCATTAAGGGGTCATTATAGCATATGATAAAGGGTTGATTTAGTGATGACAAGCCCAGGAAAGTGTGAAAATGTTTTACTACACCTTATAACACTTTGGAACAAGGCTTAAAAAGGGGTAAAAAGAGGCTGAAAAAGGTCCAAGATTCATAGACAAGGGTTTGAATGAGTGAAAAGTGTCAAAGGCTACACTTTTTGGTGACATAGTCACCTTTATCATCAAGGCTTCATTTTTGTTTTGAATCTCGAGTGAGGGTAATTCATGTTTAGGGAATGTGATTTCTGATTGTGTGACTTGCATATGATCAAAGGAGGATATTACATTGTTTGATTTCATATAAGTTTGTATTTCCTCCTACTTTATTTACAATATTTCTTGAAATAGATACTTGTGTGTGGGTGATAGTTGAATAAGTTTCCATATGGATATGTTAGCAAGAGTATTTTTAAGATCTTCAACACTAGGCACAATAAGTTGAGGCAATGTTGATGTTGCAGGAGAAATTTTTTGTCCCCTACATGTTTGAGAAACTATGTTATATCTTGGTTGCTATGAAACATTGTTATATTGCATCCTAGATTTCAAGAAATCTTTTATTTTCTTATGTGATCTATTAATGGGATGTGACTTAGGAAGATCACTAATTAAATGAGATCCAATTTGTGTCATCTTAACCTCAAAAATCTTGTGCTTATTTGCATGATCTCTTAGTGAAGAGGATTCTAATGTCACTTCATCATCTCCATCTAAGGAAGCCCCATTACATGTGTCAATGTTCAAATTTCTTGCACCATGATATCCTCCCTAGGAGGAGAGTTTCTAGGAGAACTACAAACTATATTTTCATGAAATTCAAAGGTTGGTTCTTCTAAAATGACTTCCTTGCAAGTAGGGGAATGATAAATGGTTGAACTTTCTTGTTCATCAATAATGTTATTGTCTTGTTTCATAGTGTTTTCCCACATAGGATTATCATGACTCTCATTGATCAAAGTATCTTTTTCACGACTAGGAAAGACACTAGGAGATGAAAAAATGTTATTTTCATGATGGTCCATAGTTTCATTCATTTTTCCCATAATGTCTTCCAAAATAGGATAGGTAGGATCATAAAGAGGGTTGTTATAGGCCTTAAGTATTTTATCATCTAACACCAATATATCCTCATCATTTACAATATCATCTTCAACTAAATCATTCTCACAAACAAGAGGAGAATGGAGATTAGGTAAAGTAATGTTTAAAAACGTGTTTATGGTTTCATTCTCTTATGCTATAATATCTTCCTAAAGGGGCTAAGGAGAAAGACAAACAAGATATTCATGATTCTCAAAGATTGTATTTTCTTTCACCAAGATACCTTCATCACTAAAAGAAGAGGTATTAGAATAACAATTATGATCACAAAGGTTATCTATGTTTGTATTCTCTTCTATCACATCATCCATACAAATATGAGAGATAGGAGGGGTTGTAAGTTTAAGGAAAGTATTAAAATTTTCACTCTCTTACACTAAGAGACTCTCATAGCTATGAAATGTATTGAATGAATGAATAACATGCTATTGACTAACTTTTTCTTTGCGAACTTGGAAAAGACTGAAACTAACATATTTGAACAATAATCTTTGCAAACTTACAATGCAATGGTAAGACCTAGAATGAAATGAAATTTTGAGAATTCAAAGATGGTAATTTTCTTATTACACTGTGCAATGATCTGGAAATGATATATTGTAAATGTAATTTTAGAATTAAGCAATGCATAAAATGAACCAATTTATGCTAGATTTAGTGAAATGCATGTAATAGAAACCCAACCAACTAAAAAAGATAGTTAATCGCAACAAATAGAAGTGAAGAAACAAGTTTTTAAATGCAATAAAAGGTAGTTTCAGATGCACATTGGGACTGATTTGTCCAAGGTGGCGAATGAGTTCTAGAAGGGATTTTTTTCAAAATTTTCAAATATTTTAAAGTGATTTTTATACTTTATAGTTTGTATGACCTGTAACCTAAGTGAAAATATAGTTTTTAGATGATTTTCAATTATTTGAGATGCAAAAAGACAAGCTATATGCACTTTCACTAATGCAACATTTTAGAAACCCTAGAATGCCAATTAACTAATGCAAACCCTAATGTAGGGTTAATGCAAGCTAAATCTAGGATGATGATGGACTCCAAATTAGTAAAGAAGGTATTCTAAATGCATGTTCACCAAAATGATTAGTCAAAAAATGGATATTTTATGGTTTAAGACATAGAACATCAGTTTTCTCCAACTAACATACAAGGATTCCCTAGAGCTCTCAATGCAAAATAGAAAGAGATCTTGAAATAAAGTTGTCCTAGGGGTTGAATGTAAAATAATGAGGGGTTCACCACTGATTTCAGACTTGGACTAAATCAATTAAAAATGCATATAAAATAGAATAACAAGTTGTGAAATGAAATATGTGCACATGGGAATCTAAAGAGGACTGGAAGGAGCTTTGAAATACTGAAAGTTATGAATTTTTGACCTAGTTGGACTCATTCACCATTCTGGTCGAATTAGTCTCAATTCTGGAGTTTTGTGCATGAGCAAGTTTTAGACAAAAGGGTATCTAAATATATAATTTTTTTTTGAAAAACACCTACAGTGGAACTCATTTGCCACTTGTGGTGAATGAGTCAAGTTTGGATTTTCTAGAACTTCAAGGTCTGAATTTGATCTTTACTATTTTCTCTTTATGTTCCCCTTTGTTTCCATATCCAAAATCCTAATTTTTGGGACTATAAGTGACTTTTTGTGAAGATAGAATCCTTGTGACAAGTGGATGACTTTCTCAACCCTTGCGACCTAATCTTAAATGATCCTTCAAGCTCCAAGAAACCTAGATCTGCAATCACACCGGTGAAGAGGATAAAAACTTGTTGATTGTTAGGGAATAAGGGTTTTCCTTGGTCAAACCCCTTGTAGGTAATTAAACCAAATGATGAGACAATGAAACGAAGATATGAAACATGAAACATAAAAAAAAGAAAATGAATCATGGACAATGATACCTTGAGTGAAGCCTTGTAAATGATGTCTTGTAAATCTGCAACTCAACATGAAATGGCCATGAAGGATGTAGATCTTGATCTTTGACAATAGGATTAGAGCAATGCTTGATCTTGGATCTTTAATGCTACATCACAACACTAGCTCAATAACATGTTTGATGATTGATATTCTCAACATGATGATGGATCTCGAATTGTTTCAATAATTGATGAATAATTCTACCCTTGAATTCCTTAGAATTGATCTTGAATGCTATCTTGATGATCTTGTAAAGTCTTGGAATGCTTAACTCTTGAGTGCTTGACTTGATATCATGAATGCTTTATGAAATAATGATTTGAGACCTTGTTTATATAGGAAATCCATCTAATATTTGATTAATTGGATCCCACTGGCTGAAATTCATAAAATTTGAACTTAAAACCTAAATTTCTTGCTCAAAACCTTAAAAATAGGTCAAATGGGACTCATTCACCAAGATGGGTGAATGGATCCCACATGGCCTATTTTGCTTGCTAAAGTGTCATTGATTGTGTAAATTAAGTTTATATGTTGATATTGTTGGGTTTTTTTTATTGAAATATGCCTTGGGATGCATAATATAGGGGCCTGTTAAAAGGTCATAATTCCAAGAGAGCCCAAAATTCAATGTGAAAGTGTAACTAAATATACTTTACAACATTAAATTAAGGAAAAATTAGGTCCATTTAGCTAAAAGGGCTCTAAATCCAGTTTGAATGTGTAAAACAGATTACAACACTAAATTAGGTCCACTTAGTTTAGAAGCCTCCTAAACTTAATGTGAAAGTGTAAATAAATACATTTTACAACATTAAATTAAGGCAATGTTAAATTTATTTAGCTTAAAGAGGGCTCGAGACCTAATGTGGATGTGTAAAACACCTCTCAACACCGGATCAAGGTGACATTAAATCTAATTTATCATTAATTATTCCAAAATTAAGTGTGAAAATGTACATGACGATATTTTTCGACACTGCAATTGTTAAAATGAACAATATGTTGTTCAAATTTTATAGAGTTGTGAGAAAAGATGTCAATATCATTTTGCCCCTTTCTTTATATGTACATTTATATATGAATGATCTCAAAATTATAGAGGTTGAAATGAAAACATAAGAATGATAGATATGTTGTTTCACATCTTTGACCATGATTATATTTGAATAATTGAGGGCCCCTCAATGAAACTTGAATATCTCAAACACTGGATATATTTTAACTGATACTTGTAAACTTCTATGAATAATATTATTTTTCTATCAACAACATTTTTTAGATATAAACAACATTTGTTTTGATATGATCAACATTGTTTTTCTATCAACAATATTTGTTTAGATACAAATATTTTTTTTTTTGATATGAACAACATTATTTTGCTATCAACAACATTTGTTTAGATACAAACATTTGTTTTGATATGAACAACATTGTTTTTCTATAGACAACATTTTTTTAGATACAATCAATATTTTTTTTATATGAACAACATTATTTTGCTGCAAACAACATTTGTTTAGAAGCGAACAACATTTTTTTTTGATGTGAACATCATTGCTTTGCTACAAACAACATTGTTTAGATACAAGGGTATGTGTAGGATCATGATGGGCCAAAAAGTGGTGATATGTAAGTGATATGATGGCCCATGTGGTTGACGAATTTATTTTAACCCAAAATTGATGAAATTAAAAGGCTTTTTAAATGAGATTCTCAACTTTCCACCAATATAAATTATGCTTTACTTTGAATTTAATAAATAATTATTATTCATTTTCTGTTTAAATTACAACTAAAGTCTTGATTGATAGGTTGATTGAAAAACATCTATAGATTTCAAACGGTATCACATTTTTTGAATCCAAAACATGTGTCACATTCTATGCTTTTCATACTATAGGATTAAAAAAATAAAAATTGAATTTCATGAATTTTTGACCAAGTTAAGGTGGTCAGACATATGAGTTTTATATTTTTTAAAAGTTGTAATAAAAAATTCATAATTAATTGTTTACTTGAAATAAAATTACAAAAAAATATGCGTCACATCGAGACATGAGTCCTCTACTTATATCTAAAATCTTATAAAAAAATATTATCATTTTATTGTGGTTAGGGTGGTCAGACAGACACCTACTTATTTTTTCCCTAAAATTTAAGTACTACTGCATTGAAATTTCAAATTTTCACCAAATAGATTTTTTTAGTTTTTAAATAAACCTAGTAATTTAGAAACTACATTCAATTTTCTATAGATTCTATTGTTACATAATTTTGAAATAATATAGATAACTTATTCAAATTTTTATGTCAAGTTGCCTAACTCTGATTTTTTGATTTTCATCGCCACTTAAGGGCTTGTTTTTTCCATTATGATCTTGCACATACCCACAAACGCCATTTGTTTTGATATGAACAACATTGATTTTTATACAAGCAACATTTTTTTGATAGAAACAACACATTATTATGCAATTTTTTTTTGAACAAATATGTTCTTATTTCTTAAAAAGGGAAAATATACCTCCTGTATTACTATAAAACAATATGACAATCTCTAGCACATTTTAATGAATGCAATTTTTTTGTAACATTTTTTATTTTAGAATGTATGCAAAAACTCATAACTTAAGATGGCACATATATGTGTATGTACATAAACCTTTGTCTATGTACATACACATACTTGCGACATGCCTTATTTTTTTACTTATTTAATTCACTCTTAAAATGAATACTGAATTACATTAAATGTAATCATGTTTCATGTGTATGAAATGAATGAATAATTTAATGAATAGATCTAATGGATTTTTTATTTATTTATTTAAGTTGAGGGAATAAGTAGAATGAATTACTTTTCCATAGATATGTGTGTAGAGAATAATCTCTTGTTTGAGTAGTACAACAACAACTAAGTAGACTAGAGCACCTTGGGGTAGATGTTGCTAGAGGGTAGATAGTTGCTAAGAGATAACTATGATGTTGAAAGTTACCTTCCGAAATGGGGAAAAAAGAGTATAGGTTTTTGCTTTATCCAAAACCTATCATTTGTTGTTGTAACTTATTTTTGATGCTTGGACAAGAAATTAGCCCATTATGTATGAATGGAAATTGTGATAACACTCTATGTCATTCCTAGCATAGATCTTGAATTTTTCTAAATCATTGATAAAGAAACATGTTGATGTTTGGGCACACACCAGATTCCACTTTGCAGATTGCTCTCTTGCTAAACATTTCATGCAAGGTCGAGAATTCTTCAAGTAGGAAGATTTTTGGGGAATTCTAAGCATCATGGTTGGGCGATAAAGCACTTCAATCATGTTCTCATACACTAGAGGAGGCGAGCATCATGAGGAAACCTTGGAAATTTTCATGAATATCATGGTCTATGATGTAACCTTGATGTATAAATTGTATATTGTATTGAATTGTCACCAAATGAGCCAAGTCAACTTGGATATTATAATTTGTTGAAAGAATGAAGAAGAACATATCATTATGCAAATTTTATGTTGTCATTGATGTCACATTGTTATATGAGTTGTAACTGCAAGTTTAAATCCAAAGTTGATCTGATATTCTGAACCAGTATGTAGGTATTATCCTTTGGTATTTTGGTCTGCAATCCTCTTTTGATGATTGTCATTGCTCACGGTTTTGGGAAATGGTTTTTGGATGTTGGAAGTTTGTAAGTTTGGAATCTCGTGTGTTCAGGTGCTTGTGCGATGAGTTGGCACATTTTTGTTGTTACATTTTACCATTAGGTCTATCTCTAGATGACCTAATGTGTAGTTGATGTTGTAATGGATTAATTTCTATATTCTGGATGTATATGTGACCTATCCTAGGTCCTAATGGACATGTTGTAGCATGCTACATGTTTGAATTGTTTTTGGAAATATTTTGTACATGCTTGAAGCTGATAGTTATCCTTTTTGGTGAATAAGGGATGCATCTAATTAGGCCAACCTAATTGATGCTTATAGATGAGTTAATATATATTGGATAGTTTTGAGATTGAAGATGATGGAATGAATGAAAATATGAATCAAGGTGAATATATGTCTACTAGTATGCAAATCTACTAAGCATCAAAGGAACTGAATCTGCATTAGTTAGGTGTAACCTCATCAGTTCATACTTTGGATGTAAGCCATTTTGTTATTGTATCTATATAAGTAGTGAGCCTCTCTTTTGGAAAATGAGTCATAGCAGTGAGCCACCCTTTGTAATATCTTAGAACAAGTTATACTATATTGTGAGCTAATTCTCACTGTAGTTTTTCTCATTCTGGGTTTTCCACTTAAAAAATTGTGGTGTTCATGTGCTATGTGATTTTATGTTATGTTAATGCTCTTGCTCATTTTTATTATTATATGCATTTAAGTAATTGGATGGTGTTTGCTCAATAAGTTTAAGAAGATACTGTTTCAGCCCCCCTCTTAGTATCTTGGGTATTCAACAACTGGTATCAGAGAATGGTTCCTCTGAAGAAGCCTAGCAACTTGAGGAAGATCTTGAAGATTGAACAAATGGATGATAAAGAAGAACTCCAAATAGCTAATGATGATCTTGAAAAAGGTAAAAAATAAAATAGAGAGCTGAAAGAAAATCTTGATAAGGCAAATGAATGCATCCAAAAATTGAAAGAGAAATTAAAGAAATTCTAAGAAAGACATAGAGAAGTGAGTGAGCAATTAAAACAAGAAAATGAAGAGATTACTAGATTGAAGGTGCAAGTGGAGGAAAATAAGAGAATCAAATATTGTCTAAATACAAAGGTGAAAATAAAGTCTGATGAATGCTCATGGCTTGAATAAGAAGTGGTAAACCTGAGAACAAATATAGAAAAAAGAAAAAGTCTATGAAGATATCTTCAAAACAAGCTCCACCAAGCTTGATTAATTGATTGCAGGATAGAAACCATCTAAAGAAAAAGGTGGTTTGGGGCTAGAAGTAGGTGAAATTTCTAAAGCTATGAATACCTCAAATACAATGAACAACCAAAAGACTCAACCTTGGTAAAGGAAAACAGACAATAAATTATAGAAACTTTGCTAGAAGACTGCTTATTAGACATCCAAATGCTCAAAGTTATCCATCCTTCAATGGTCTTTATTTTTTGTGTAATAAATTTGGTCATAGGGAAATAGAGTGCAGAAGTAGAATAAATCAGTATACTTGTCCTTTTCCTGGACAATGTTTTGCATGCAATAAAGTTAGACATATAGCTAGTGAATGCAAAACTCAGATGATGAATTGATTTAATGGAGGTAGAATGAATCAATCCTTTGTTGGCTACTGCTATACATGTAATAAGTTTGGACACAAAGAAAATCAATGCAGATCAAGGGTTAATGAAAATCAAACAAATCAAAAAAAATTGTTTGCTATAACTACAATAAACTTGGACACATTTCAAGAGTATTTAGAAGTAAAGGGGGAAAGCAATCTGATTCGGTAGAGAATAATGAACCAGTGAATAAAATTGACAAGGAGGAGGTTAAGCAAAAAATGAACAAGATATGAAGGAAGAAAGAAGATCCAAAAACATCAAATGCATTTGTGCCCTCATCTGGTTTCAACAATTCCTTCAAGAATTAGACCTAGCATGGTCTTAGGGGGAGCTTTAACAAAAAAATGTTTGAACCCCCTAGATATTTGGCATGTCAGTCTTTGGCATGAATATATGTTGTAAGGAATGTATAAAAAAAGGTTATGCAAAAGGAACCAGAAGAAAATATGTAGGAATGATCATTTGTGAAGTAAATTAGGGTTTTTTAGTGCAACAAAAGGGTTTTTATCATCTTTTTGAATTCCATCACATTTAATGCTAATTAGGGCATTGCATTGATCTATAAAGTGAAATTGTAAATTTTTTTTTAATCACTTGTGCATTTGAAGAGAGTGGAGAGAAATTTGGAGCATTCTTTGTGTCGATTTGGAGAATGAACTGTGTAAACCCTAGCTTTGGTTTTTCATGAAGGAAAAAGGTATTTTACTCTTCTATGCTGTTGTGGGTTGTCTAAATCATATTTTTCACTTGATCTTTATTTATTGAAGAATGGAAACCCCTATAGTTGTAAAAGCATCAAAAATACCTAGACCGTCCTATAATAAATATTCTATGAATGTTTTCGATGATGAATCTCTCATAACCTTCTCATAGATTCCTCATGGTGTCATGCCCAATCAAGACACTGGTATGTTCATTCAATGTAAAAATGGGGAATTCAACCATTAAAAGTTGATAGATATTTGGAAAAATGATCTCACAGGGGATAATTTCTTGATAATACTCGAGTATTCAAATATTTTTGTGAATAAGTTGGATCGATGGAATTCCTTTCCCAATTTCAACTCCACCATTGATGATAAATATGTTAAACCTACCCTTAGCAAAATGTATGACAAGTTTTTATGGACTGATAGACTCGATCTTATAACTAAGGAAGTAATTAAGGTATTTACTAGTCTCCATGACATCGAACCGGTACCAATGTTGAAGTCTATGAAGAATGAAGTGGTGATGGAACTCACCGGAACTAAATTTGACAGAAGGACACTTGCAATGAAGCCTATCACTAATCCTAATGTGAAGTATGTAGCTATAATGATTAGACACAAGATTTACTTCATAAATAGAGAAAAATAAGTGTCTACTACAACAATCTACACCAGTTATGAAATGGTAGCTAATGGTGTTGATGGAACTCACCATTGCTAAATTTGACATAAGGGAAATTGCAATGAAGCCTATCACTAATCCTGTTGTGAAGTATGCAACTATAATAATTAGAAAGAAAGTTACTTCATAAATAGAGAAAATTCCATGTCTGTTACATCAATCTACACCGGTTATGACATGGTAGCTAATGGTGTGAACTTCTCCAACAATAGTTGTTTGAGAATCTAGGGATTTCAAAGGAAAAGAAATATGCATTTAAGTTTTTATGGTTCTTTAATTATTTGTTTGTTGTTCTACTTTCTCAGAAGGATTTCAGGAAGAGATGATGTAGTAATTAGCTGACATGGAAGAAATCTACTAGTTTTGAAGTCTATGAAGAATGAAGTGGTGATGGAACTCACCGGAGCTACATTTGATAGAAGGGCACTTGCAATGAATCCTATCACTAATCTTGTTGTGAAGTATGTAACTATAATGATCAGACACAAAATTTAGTGTCTGCTACATCAATCTACACTGTTTATGACATGGAAGCTAATGGTGTGAACTTCTCCGATAATAGTTGTTTGAGAATTTGAGGATGTCAAAGGAAAATAAATATGCATTTAATTTTGGTTCTTTGATTGTTTATTTTTTGTTCTACTTTCTTATAAGGCTTCCTGGAAGAGATGATCTAGTAATTTGGGACACATCCAGACCGGTTGCACATCAATTTTTTGATTATTTGCACAATTTGGATGATTTGAAGAGTCGAGATAATGCTCTAACAAAATTATTTTTTATATTCAATATAAATATAAATGAACGAGATATGATCCTTAGGAAAATTATTGAGAAGTATAAAGATGATATCATATTTCATGTCTCCTCTCATGAGTGCATGGCTGAAGTTATTGAACCCCTGACCATATGGATTCAAACCTTGGGGTATGAAATTACAAAGGATGAAGGTGATGGGTATGTACAAGTTTTGTTAAAAATTTCAAAAGATACCAGTGAACCTAGAGTTGGCACATATGTAGAAAAATATATGGAAGCTCACTTGGAACACAAGAAGCTTGTGATAAGAAAGAAGATAGATGAAATTATTAGGAATTTTGGCTTCACCGATGATTATATAGAAAAATTTAGGGCCTTGGGAGAGTAGAAGACTAGGGAATCATCAGGTCTAATGAGATTTGGTAGGACTGTTCCTTCAAAACCAGCTTCTGGTCCTACAATAGTAAAGATAGATCATAGTGCTACTGGTAAAGGAAAAGGCTTGGCTCCTTTTGGACCTAATACAAGATTTTGTAAAAGAAAAGAAGTTCCTCTAGTGGTGCATGTCAAGTGAGGAAAGAAGGAAAAGGCTACAAGGGAACAAAACCTCAACATCACTAAAGAACAAGAGGAAGAGGAGGAAGACCCTGCAACAAAATTGGTAAGAAAGAAGAGAGGAAGCATGTCCTCTAGTGAAGGTGCTTCATAGGAAGCAAGTTTTGGTTCTAAAATATTTCATTTTGTATCATCCTCTGAAGAAGATGAAGAATAGGGTTTTGGTATTCATGTGCACACCAAACTAGAAACAAAGAAGGCTAAAGTGTCAGAAGAGGTATCTCTGAACCAGGAAGAACAAAAAGCCTCTTCGGTAAAGCTTGGTACCCCTCTTAGATTAGAGGAATTGGTAAATAGTTTGATACATTTTGAAGATATGTTGTAGCCTACAACAAAAAATTATGAACAAGTAGGTAGAGAGAATAGAAAAACATTAATTTTGGCTATTATTTAGTATGGTATCACTCTAGAAGTTATTTTGGACTATGTCAAGTCCAATGTGCCTAAGAAATTATGGGAGGCCCTGATGAAAAGGAGATCAGAGGTTGTTGAACTGGAAGAGAAGATAAGAAATGAGGCATTTAATGAAATTGGGTCCTTTTTGACCCCAGATGATTTGGAAACCTTGAAGAAGGTTTGTTCAAAGATTTTCGAGATGAAGAAAAGAGTAAAAACCTTGATAAAAAGAGACAAGAAGCAGAAAAAGAAAATAAGGAAAGAAACTACAAAAGCCATCATGGGTATGGCTGAGAAATATGGCATGCTTGGTGCACTCCCATTCGGTTTTGCAACTAAGTCAGTGGAAGAATAATTTGCAGAGGTTAAGGAAGACATTCTCGCTAGTAAAAAGTGATACAAAATTTCCTCTAGAAAAAATGATGCAAATATTCCTCCAAAAATAGATAATCTAGGTGTCTTTCTGAAAATAAATGTTATAGTTGATCCTCTGAAAATTGAGAGACAAAATGAAGAGAATGTTGAAGTAGAGGCATAATGTTGCTCCTGTAGAGCATACTGAAGAATAAAAGGATAAAGATGAAGGTGAGAGGGATGAAGGAGAAAAATAAGAAGAAGATAAAATATAAGAAGAAGAAAAGGTAGAAGAAAAAGAAGAAGAGGAAGAAGAAAGAAATGCGGAATCTGCTATGAAGAATGAAGAAGATCAAAGATAGATTGCAGAATCTCAAAGGTCCTCCTAAAGAATCCTCCTTTGGAAATGATGTTTTGAAAGGTTTATTTTCCAAGCATATTAGGTTCCAGCTAGTGATTCCTCTGGAACTTCTACAACTCCCTATGATTCAAGACAGTATGGATCTAGATAAGATTTCTCTTATTCATAAATTAGTGTTAGGGGATGCATTACATGTAGCCAGAAGAAGATAAATTCTAGAAACACATCAGAAAGGGATGAAACTTATTAATGACACCATCAAAGCTCTATAAGATGCCACACATGGTACATCTCTCACTCCAATACAGAATCCGAAACTTCTACTAGACTCCTTTAAGGAGTATGCCTCTAGACTTGGTGAGAAGACAAGGTAAGAGGTTGAAGAGAAACTGGTAGAGAAAAGGATTTCGGCACTTCATGACAAGTGTGCTCTGACACACAAGTTAATGTTGAAAAGAGCCTAGAAATTTTAAAGTCTTGTGAATCCGAAGAAAATATTGTATTTACTTACTTCATAAGGTGGTTGGATGCCACACAAAACATCAAATATCTCATGGACTCTATTGAGTCTGTTAGCTCTCAAAAATATAGGTTTGAACCATGAAAGGTTGCCAAGCTTTCACAACGCTTTAGGGTAACATAACAAGGTTTGAAACAATTAAACCTTCTACTCATTCGGTGCTGCTAGACCTAGGTAGGTGTACCTGATTGAATTGAGTAGACTTAACTTATAATCCTTTCCTATTGCCCTAGTTTGTCCACAATGGCAGATTGAAATGGACAAAATAAATCAAATTTGGTACAAATTGTATATCAATAATCAAAACTAAACCCTAACAGATGTAGAAATGTGAATGAAACTAAAGAATGAAAAATGAAAGACTAGTGCCTTATAGGGTTCACGGAGTCAAGAGAAATCTAAAACAAGTTTACTTGTTCTAGTAGGCATTCAGGTTATTTCACATTTTATTTGGTTTATAACTTGTATAAACATGCATGATTCTAATTATTGAGTTCTTCTTAATAATCCAATTGACATTCCCTAATTACTATGATCAATTCAGAGAATTTAATCCTTACTGGAAAGAAACAATTAATTGACCATATAGATGCAACAAATGTGCATTGACGAACTAGGTAAAGACTTGTTTACACTAATTCAAATAACCAGAAAACACCATTATGGAGACAACTTCAATAATACTTTTCAACACAGATCATAAACAATCGATACCAGAAAACATCGCACCATCATATTAGACTTTCATTGATATTTCCATGATCTTACATATGCAACTAGTCTCATCCTTCTTAAAAAATTGTATCTTGCTGTCTCTTTTTATCCTCTATCTAATTCTACCTTTCATATTGTTTTCAAAATGGACATTTATACATTGAGGATACGAAAGGACACATCCTTTCGAAAATAGGAAAAAACAAAATTCGAAACTAAAGATAGAGAATAATTAAACTTTAGTTAGCCACAAGTGAGTCATAGTGAGGTAGTCCAAATAATCCTGACACTTATATGTATCCGCATCCTCGACAGATTCATGATCGTGATTTCCATCTTGACCATCTCCTCATTTTGCTCACTCACTTCCTCTAATGTTGTATTCTCTGCAGAAGCTATCTTCATGATTCCATTCAGTATTGTGTCACATTCATTCTTCCATCTAGTGGCATCTTTCAACTCCCCTCTACCATCAAAAAATGTGACCACAGTCTTCTTGGAAGCTTCAATTAATCCTTGTTTATCCCCCTACAATTCCTCATAGAATTTTCGATGGCGACTGATAATATGGTTTGCAGCTTCAAGTGCAGTACCGTTAACCTCCTCATTCTTGGCCAATTCATGAAACTTCTCCATAATTCATCCATCCACCCTACCATGCTCCTTCAATGCAGTCAGAGTACTAGAATATTTTCCCCATAATTTGTTCAACCAGCATGTCAAATTATCCTGCCTCCTCTTAACAATTGCAACAATTGCATCATACTTTCCCTAATTATAGGCACTTGACCCTATCCAATGATCTTTTGTTTGAGAGCTTTCACATTGAGTGAGCATTTTGGCTAGATCAATTGAAACACCAACCAAGTCTTTCAATCTATCATTTTCTCTTAACATTCTCTCATTACTTGCCTTATACATTTCTCTTTCTCTTATCAGTGCCTAGATCTGTGCTTTATTCAATTTTGCAATGTCTATCCCAATCTCTGCAGTAACCATAGGATCAACCTCTCCAACCTTTAAGGTGATAACATGGCCAAATTCCTTCTTTGTATCAATTACCACTGATTTCCTGTGGGGGGGATACAAAGCCCATATCATCAACGATCCCTCATCAGTGTTATACTTAGAACCTGCATACACCTTTGTCACCTTTTCCTTATCAAGTTTGTGTGCAGTGTTACTATCTCTTAAGAAGCTATCAAACACCAATGCAGAATTCAAATCAAGTCCAGGAAAGATCATGACACTAGCATTCTCCAACATTTTCCTCCCCTTTTTAGGAGTCATATTTGTCATTTCATCATCCACACATTTTCTCAATTGATGCAATAATTGCTCTTCATTCCCAGAAGTGACAGCACCAACATCTTCTCTTATTTCTTTCCCCTTCAGTTTGTACAGGAATGCTTTGAACTATGGAGAATTTATAAAATTGTCATCTAAAACAAATGATTTGTATTCCATATGCCTTGCATCAATATCACCACTTCCAATACTCTGTTCTCTAGTTGGGCAAACATACTACTGAGTCCTTAACCTAGATATTTTCTCTGTTCTGCTTTGTGGCATTTCATCCATTGGAGTTTCCTCATCTCTAGAAGACAGTGTCCCCATATCTTGTAACCCTTGGTTATAACTCTCAACCACCACCTATGCTTCCTATTCATCCAAATTCCTGATCATATCATCAAAAGGATAAGGTACATGCTGATACCTTCCAAAGTTAATATTTTCTTTGGCTGAATTAATATATCCTTCAAGGTCAAAGTTTTTTCTGGGTGGTCCACTTTTCATATTATAATGCAACAATATATCATGGATCGAATCATATCCCTCCTTGGCCAACACTGTGAAATCACCAAAGCATAATGTACTAGGCATAAAAGCCTACTTCCCATAAGAACTGAAAATCATCACACTACTGTAATCCATTTGTCTAACAATTTCCAAATATGCAATTCTATTTGGAACTGTCCTTGGTAGAATAAAAGGGGTACCTTCAAATCCATACACCCTGATCATTGTAGCTCCTTCCAAACAATACCAGTCACCCCAATTATGATCAATTGGCCCATTGAAATCTCTGGGCCGAAGAAACCTTTTAATCTCATTAGTTAATGAATAATTACAAGGATACTTATACAACTTGTACAAAGTTTTCACAAAATATTCCTCAAAGTGGATGAAACTAGAATTGGAAAACCTGCTATCCCAAATAGCAGTCCACAGCTGAACAGGCAATGCCTCACCCTCCTTACCAATTTGATAAATTCTCATTTCTGGAGGCCATACTCCCAATTCCTGTCCAAAATACAACACCAAGTGCATCAACAACGAATAGTGTCTAAGATGAACAATAGAAGCTCCACTCTTTATAGCCATCAATCCTGAATCAAGCTCCCTAGCAATATATGAAGCATAATCGAATGGCCTGGAGTTATGATACTGAATATTTGCTATGATAATCATTGGCACAATTGACATGAGTTATGGGGCATCCATCCCTAATACTCGGCACACTGAGAAATATGTGTATTTCATGTAAGGTTCAAACAAATCTACATGATAAGGAGGCCCCTCACTATCTTGCAAAGTTTCTGACTTGCTACCCTGTTTAACTCTATGAATAGGAAACCTCCAACCCTTATAGATTGTATCAATTCTTGAAAATTCCTTTTCCAACTCTTTGCAGCTGATTTCCTCATTGCAAAACGCTTCCAATTTGAAAACCTCACCCACTGCTTCTTTAGACACATATATCTATGGTTTTCTAGATGGTTCACATATAGCCTTATGTTTTGGATCATAATTGTCTACAAGCACTTTTCCTAGTTCTGCATTTACAAAAATATTAGGGCACACCAGTTTCCCTACATTTAACTTCCATGGGTTAAAGACTGGTTGAAAATGGTTTCTTCTGTGGTAATGGAAATTGAAAAGCTCATAACCTCTTATGGCAGTTCATACATCACTTATGAAATTGCACTTGTCATCTAGTTTATCAACCTCTGCCCTAAGCTGTGTAGACCTTCTAGCTTTTGGGCCTGAGCCAGGTAATTGATCAATAAGGTCTTGGTTCAACCTCCTCTCAGTGCCCTCATGCTTTGTATCAACCTTTTGTTTCTTTCCTTTCGACAGACTACTCATAGTAGGCTTTCTACCCTTACCCTTCCCAGAACCAGAGGACTCCATTCTCAAGCTTATAGAATCAAAACGTAAAAACCAAGGAATAGTCACTTACAATATTCCACTCGAGCTTCTCAGACTAAAAATATCCCGATTCTTTGCTCAGCATGCCAATTCACCTTCAATCAATTTGGAATTGAAGAATTGATACAAACTTCACTGTTATATCCCATCGCACCATTAATGAAGCATGAATGAAAATCCATTTGAAATTGGCACTGTCACATCAACTATCATTTCGATGAGAAACTTTCAAATCTGGGGTGAAGTCCTTTTGCAACGTATACTACACCCTTCGCCAAGACATGACACGGTCTTACTAACACTTGGGATCCAAAAAATGATGACTGTCACTTCCTTTTGTGTCGCTATAACAATTCTGAGTCGGGGAGATGTTACATAGCCTTCATTGTGTCATACCAATATGCATTCTTCAAGTCATAGTCGCTGAGACAAAATCACCCTTTCACCGATGAACTCTCATTTTGGCGTGTCCACCAAGTTTTCTCACTGAAGAAATAAACCCCACCAATTAAATAATACCTTTGGCAAGATAGTAAACCTTCAGGAAGACCTATATCGATGCCAAATGTCTTACCGATATCACTCCTCCATATTACTCCTATTCGGTGAAACTCACCCCAAGCCGCCTGTTAGTATAACTTTCAAACTTCGGTGAAACCTTATGTCAAAAAGTTCTTCTCTTGGCAATGCATATCTCTATCAGCATACCTTTCAAGTCGGCAAGACCCCAATACTCTCTTCAATAGCTTTTCAGATCCCTTTGTATTTAGTTTGGCAAGACAAGAGTCACTTCACCAAGACCTTCCCCGACGAACATAAGTCTTACCGAGACATTTGCTTACAAGCTAATCGGTAAGACATTATGATTTCATTATGACTTCATGCCGATACCCACTAGTTTAGCCGAAATGACCCCTCCACATGCTAGTCAGCAAGACCAATTGAATTCGCCGTGACACTACAATGACGCCCCAGCATATGCTGATATGAATCTTCTCAGTTGTCGAAACAAAAGAAAAGTCTTGCCGATTGTTTGCAACAAATACATGTTAGTGAAAAATATATCTCGGGGAGACTTTTACTATGTCTTGCCGATATGGGTCTTTCAATGAAATAAGAAGAGGTAAACGGATTCAAATGGGTCACATGACAAGAATAAGCAAGACAATGCAAAGAGGGGATTTTATGTCTATGATAAGGACTTAAAAGTTGGAAACTCTTGAATGCAATAGACTGTAAAAATTCAAAATTTTACAGTTCTAACAGAGTCCTAGTTGACTACTTTCTCCAGTACATACAGTGCATGCAAAGATAGAGATAGGACCACTTGGAATTCTATCTTTGCTCATAGGGAAATAATATTTATGTTACAGAAGTAGAAGGAAGATATCATCAAAAAATTTGGTTTGCTAGGTGACAGTGTGAGAGTGGAATACACTATGGTTTCCAATGCCTTGGTGAATGCAGAGAAATTGGACAAGATCAACTTGACTCTGGGTACATCGGATGATGCCGAGGAGAGCCTAATAGAGTTGGAATCTCTGAATAGAATGTTCATATCTGCTAAGAAGAGTTGGGAGAATGGAAAGACAACATGGCAAGGTATTCTCAAGGAGCTTCAAAGCTCACCTTCCTTTGGGTAATACCTTTTACACATTTTTGGGACAAAATCCTAAGGGGGAGTTAAGAATTTTTATTCTTTTTTTATCATACAATGTTCCAGACTGTCCTTGTATATACATGTATATTCATATTTTTTGGACCTCTCTTTGTCCTTGATGTCAAAGGGGGAGAGAAAAGGATAGAAGAGGAGAAAAAAGGGGAGAGTATTATACATAGGAGGTCTATAAATTCTTTTGGCACATGTTGCCATCAATGACAAAGGGGGAGATTGTTGGAAGAGTGAAGAAGAGCATATCATTATACAACTTTTGTGTTGTCATTGATGTCACCATGTTATATGAGTTGCAACTGCAAGTTTAAATTCAAAGTTGATCCGGTATTCTAAACCAATATGCAGGTATTATCCTCCAGTATTTTGTTCTAAAATCCTCTGATAATGATCGTTGTTCCTTGCAGTTTTGGGAAACAATTTTTAGATGTTGGAAGCTTGTAAGTTTGGAACCTCATTTGTTTAGGTGCTCGCACGATGAGTTGGAATATTTTTGTTGTTACATTTTTCCATTAGCTCTATCTCTGACCATGTAAAATGTGAGCTAATTCTCATCATGGTTATACTATATTCTGAGCTAATCCTCATCGTGGTTTTTCCCATTCTGGGTTTTCCACATCAATTTTTTTGGTGTTCATGTATTGTGTGTTTTTATGTTATGTTAATTCTTTTTCTCATTTTTATTGTTATATTCATTGGAGTAATTAGATGGTGTTTGTTCAATAAGTTTAAGAAGATATTGATTCACCCCCCTCTAAGTATCTTGGGTATTCAACATAATTGACATTTGTAAATGAATACATATTATTATTACTCTTATTTTAATCAGACATGTGTTGTTATTATTGAAAATAGATGCTTAGTTATGTCTTTTTAAAATCAAATATTCATAATGTCTTTTACAATAATATAACTAAGTGATAATTAGAATGGGTTATTACAAGAAGTTTTCATTATCAATGAAGATTTTCCTCCCCTGCATCAAGGCTTAATCACTACCTTTGTCAATTCAACTTGCATAAACCCGCCAAGTGATAAACTAATTGAGAATTGAAGTCTATGATTCAAAAATTTTAATAAGAACTTTAGTAGAGCCCCCATTCTAGTGCTAAAATAACCCTAAGAGGGAAAAAGTAGTATGTAAATTGAATCCCCTTAAAGATGCCAGAAAATAATGTTAACCAGAACCCCCTAGTGAAGCTCAAAATTTAGTATCCTAAACTATGATAAATAAGCTAAGGAATGGCTTGAGTAAGGAACTAATAATTATGTTGAAAGTAGAAAATTTGAACATAAGAAGGTCTCTTGAAGAGAACTCCCTTTCAAAGGTTCAAATCAGAAGAAAGTAGAAGGAATAATAAGAAAATTTAAAACACACTAAAGTGTCAAAAAATAAAAGTGGAACACCTAAAAAAGAGAAAGGGTAAGGAGGAGGGTGGTGATAAGGATAGGTGGGATAAACAAAAATAAAGCATGAAGAGGAGGTCCATGAAACTATTTGTGTCCAACATTTAGGGTAAGCAAAATAACAAGAGAAAAGATGGAAAAGAGATGGAAATAGGTAATCTAGATGTGATCCTATAATTTGTAGAAGAAATTGAGGGAGATGAATTTGACCTAACCTACAAAATCCCCATGGACTTGTCCCCTGAAGACTACTCAAGACTTCTTTTATAATCCTACTATTGAGGAGGTGTTGGAAACCAACTCTACTTCTATGATCCATGATTCCAAGTCAACCTCTGAAACTTTTTAAAGAAAACAGAGTGTGAGAAAAAGGAATATGAGGAAAGTAGTGATTACCAGAAGGAAGAGAAATGTTTGGAGATAAGAAAAATAAGATAAAAATCATGGTACTATTGAGGATAAAATAAAATCAATGGGGAATAGATTAACTCAAATTTAGGACTCAATGGTTAGGTTTCTCTCAATTACCCAATTTCTCACGGAGTTCTCCAAGACTTATATAACTATTTTGTTGCAATTATGGATGTGTTTGGTGGTACTTGTATAGTTGAGATACTATAGAATTGTTTAGTGTACATGGAGCTATATTTATGAAGTTGCAGTTGTGTTTTTGCCAAGTTATTTTGGGGTAAGTGCACCAAGATGGTTCCCAAAAAGGGGACTTAAGTGGCAATTTTTTTATGAAATTAGGAAATACTAACCTTGGATGTTAAATTGTGGATAGTTACTCAAAATTTTGAGATGGAACAAAAACAAGGATCAAAGTGCTCCGAGTCTACTTTCTAAACTACTAATTTATTTTTAAAATGGTTGAGATTAAGGGGTTCAAAAGAGGGACGTACACAAATTGGTGATGGTTTTGTCAGAAAAACATAACATAACAACTCTTGTACGACCTTTATACGATGAATTTTTTTTTAGTATTTTTAAAATCACAATAGTCCAAAGTTAGCTAACAGTATGTAGTTGATGCATGATTTTTATCATAATTTTTTAATGAATATTTGATTTTTAACTAATTTTCGAAGTGGACACTTCTTGATAAATAGAATTTTGGCCATGCTAACCCTACAAATTTTGGAAACTAATTGATTTTTTTTTAATTTTTTATTTTAAATTTCTAGAATGGAGTGTAGTTTCGAAAAATGTAATTTATTTGAAAATTCAATGAACGGTTAATTTATAACGAAAAAAAAACCAAACACTACTTTTTTGGAAAAAAAAAGAGGTACAAACAAAAGAAATTATGGATGAAAGGCTTAACATTGTTAGAAAGTGAAAAACATTACATCATTGGATAGCTAAGAGAGAACCCAACATTACCCATGTGTTCTATTTTTTTGATATTGAACCACATGCAATCCTGATGGTGAGTACGAACTCAATTATGTGAAATATGGTAGATTTTGTAAAAACACATCTCTGGTCATTGGGAATGCCGTCCAGGCCTTTGGGTTTGTATTCCAAGGAAAATACCAATCCTAAGGCTCAGAGATTTCCAGAGAAAGATATAACACGAGCGTGCTATAACACGCTCCGAGTGTTATATCTCAGTTTTGACATGGTTTTTTTCTTCTACGGGAAACATGTCAACTAAGACATAACGTGAGCATGTTATAATGCACTCATGATATGTCCTCCTTTATGTTAAATTCCAGTCTATTGAATGTATTCTGATATATTTGTATGTTTGTATATACATGTATCCTTCTATGTCATGTATGTATGCATGTATGCATGCTTGTATGTATGTATGTATGTATGTATGTATGTATGTATGTATTCCTATATGTATCAATGTATGTATATTGTATGTATGCCTATATGTATGTAAGATTGTATCTACACATGTATGTATGTATGCTTGTATGGATGTAGGATTGTATGTACATATGCATTATGCTTGTATGTATGTAGGTATGTATGTATTTATGTATGTCTTTAGAGGGAGGGAGAATTTAGAGAGAGAGAGATTCTAGAGAGAGGGAGAGGGGGTGGAAGTGAGAGTTTAAGAGAGAGGGAGTGGGAGAGAAGGGTTTGGAGGGAGAGGGACTTAGCTAGGTAGGGTGGGAGGGATAGAGGGAGGGAGAGAGAGAGATGGGGGAGTGGGAGAGAGAGAATCGAGAGAGAGGGAGAGAGAGAGAGACGGGAGGGAGAGAGAAAGAGAAAGAGAGAGTTATGTATGTAGGGTGCCAAAGGGAAAGACTTGAGAGTGTGAGGGGGTGAGAGGGAGAGAATTGAGAGATAGGTAGTGAGAGGGAGTGTGAGAGAGAGGGAGTGGGAGAGAGAGGGAGTGTGAGTGAGAGACATGAGAGAGGGAGAGGGTGTGAGAGGGAGTGACCTGATAGAGGTAGTGAAAGAGGGGTGTGGAGTGAGAGGGACTTATCTAGGTAGGGTGGGAGGGATAGATAGCGAGAGGGGAGAGCGACAAAGAGAGAGTTACATAGGTAGGTTTCCAAAGGGAGATACCTAAGAGAGAGAGGGGGTGGGAGGGAGAGAGAGGGAGTGGGAGAGTGTGGGAGAGAGTGGGAGGGACATAGAGAGAGATGGATAAGGGAGTGAGAGAGAGTGGTAGGGATTGATTGAACTAGAGGTACATAGAAAGAGGGAGAGGGTAGATAGAGACAATTAGAGAGGGTAGGAGGGAGGGAGGTAGGGAGAGGTGAGATGCATAGATAGAGAGAAAGTGATAGGGATTGAGGGTATAGGGTTGAGGGATTAGAGTGGAGGACCTATAGGGTTGATGGTTTCTAGGGTATTAGGGTTTAAGGGTTGAGGGTTGAGGGAATAGGGTCGATGGTAGAGGGGATTGGGTTGAGGGTATAGGGTAGAAGGTTTAAGGGTTTAGGGTTGAAGGGTTTAGGGTTAAGGGTTTACCTAGTTGAGGGTAAAGGGTTTAAGGTTTAGGTTTGAGGGTATATGGTTGAAGGATTAGGTTCAAGGTCCAATGTAAAGGGTAGAGGGTATATAGGTTTAGGGTTTAGGTTTTAAGTATTGAGAGTTGAGGGATTAAGGGGTGAGGGTTGAGAATTGAGGGTTGAGGGTTTAATGTATAGGGTAGAGGGTAGAGGGTTTAAGGGCTGAGGGTTGAGGGTTTTAGGTTGAGGGTGGAGGGTTGAGGGTATAGGGTATATGGTTGAGGGATTGGGGTTGAGGGTATAATGTATAGGGTAGAGGGTATAGGGGTTGAGGGATTAAGGGTTGAGGGTTTAGGGATTAGGGTAGAGAGTTTTCTTGGATTTAAGGGTGTAAGGGTTGAGGGATTAGGGTTGAGGGTAGAGGGTATTGGGTTGAGGTTAGAGGGTAGAGGGTAGAGGGTAATGGGTAGAGGGTAGAGGGTAGAGGGTAGAGGGTAGAGGGTTTAAGAGTTTAGGGTTTAAGGGTTGAGGGTTTAGGGTTGAGTGTTTAGGGGTTTAAGAATTGAGGGATTATGGGTCAAGAGGGTTGAGGGATTAGGGTAGAGAGTTTACTAAGTGGATTTAAGGGTTTAAGGGTTGGGGGATTAGGGTTGAGGGTAGAGGATTGAGGGTAGAGGGTAGAGTGTTTAAGGGTTAGGGTTTTAGGGTTGGGGGTTTAGGGTTGAGGGATTAAGAGGTTATAGGGTAGAGGGTATAGGAGTTGAGGGAATAGGGTTTAAGGGTTGAGGGATTAAGAGGTTATAGGAGTTGAGGAATTAGGATTTAAGGGTTGAAGGTTGAAGGATTAAGAGGGTATAGGGGTTGAGGGATTACGGTTTAAGGATTGAGGGTTGACGGACTAAGAAGGTATAGGGGTTGATGGATTAGGGTTTAAGGGTTGAGGGTTTAAGGGTTGAGGGATTAAGAGGGTATAGGGGTTGAGGGATTAGGGTTTAAGGGTTGAGGGTCCAAGCGTTGAGGAATTCAGAGGGTATAGGGTTTGGGGGATTAGGGTTTAAGGGTTGAGGGTTGAGGTATTAAGAGGGTATAGGGGTTGAGGTATTAGGGTTTAAGGGTTGAGGGATTAAGAGGGTATAAGGGTTGAGGGATTAGGGTTTAAGGGTTGAGGGTTGAGGGTTGAGGGTTGAGGGATTAAGAGGGTATAGGGGTTGAGGGATTAGGTTTTAAGGGTTGAGGGTTGAGGGATTAAGAGTGTATAGGGTTTGAGGGATTATGGTTTAAGGGTTTAGGGTTGAGGGATTACGAGGGTATAGGGGTTGATGGATTAGGGTTTAAGGGTTGAGGGTTGAGGGTTGATGGATTAAGAATTGAGGGTTTAAAGGTTGAGTGTTTAGGGGTTTATGAATTGAGTGATTAAGGGTCAAGAGGGTTGAGGGATTAGGGTAGATATTTTACTAAGTGGGTTTAAGGGTTGGGGGATTAGGGTTTAAGGGTTGAGGTATTAGGGTTTAAGGGTTGAGGGTTGAGGGTTGAGTGATTAAGAGGGTCTACCCTTAAAATATTAACCCTCTACCCTCTATCTCTCTCCCTCTCTCCCTCTCTCCCACTCTCACACTTTCTCCCACTCTCTTTCTCCCACTCTCCCCCTCTCTCCCTCCTTCTAGTTCTCCATCTCTCTCTCTCTCTCTCTCTCCCCCTCTCTCCCTCTCCCTCTCTCTCTCCCTCTTTCCCACTCTCTCTCACTCTTATCTCTCTCCCCTCTATCCTTAACCCTAACCCTTTAAACCCTTAACCCTTTAAACCCTTAACTCTTAACCCTCTACCCTCTATCTCTCTCCCAATCCATCTGCGCCTCCCTCTCTATCTCCATTTCTCCCACTATCTCATTCTCTACCTCTACCTCTCCCTCCCTCTCTCTTTCTCCCCCTCTCTCTCTCTCTTTCTCCCCCTCTCCCACTCTCTCCCACTATCTCTTTCTACCCCTCTCCCTCTCCCTCCCTCTCTCCCTCTCTCTCCCTCTTTCTCTTTCTCCCCCTCTCCATATCCCTCCATCTCTCCCCCCTCTCTCTCTCCCACTCCCACTCTCTCTTTATCCTTCTCTCCCACTCTCTCTTTCTCCCACTCTCTTTCTTTCAACCATACACCCTCTACCTTTAACCCTGACCCCTTAAACCCTAAAACAATTATACCCTCAACCCTACCTCCCTCTCTACTATATATTTTTCCTCTCTATCTCTCTCTCCCACACACAAACACACACACACACACACACACACACACCTCTATATCCTCTAATATAAGGGTATAGGGGAGAGATATACAATTAGGATAGAGGGTATAAACAAAGAGAGAGAAATGAAATCCATTTGAAAAACCATATTTCATATAATGCGAGCATGTTTTGAAGAAGTAGAGATGTTACCATTTTAGAAAGAAATAACGTGCTCACGTTATAATGCGAGCGCGTTTTATCTTCCACTAAAAATGGTAAAAAAACTCAATATACCTATGATGTCAAGGCCCACATTCTGCATTTTCTCCTGGTTCTTCTTGTGCTCCGACAAAAAGTAGCTTTTTGATGATCTTGTGAAGTGTGCAAGCACATTATTCACATTTCACCACCTTTTCCATGATATTTCTACCACCTTTGTGTGAAATAGCAGAGTTTGCATGTTGAAAGACATATTCAAGTTTTAATTTCATTGAAAACTGATATACAATTGAAGTTTAGAGGGGAACAAGCTTTTGAAAAAGTCAAATTGTTGTGAAGTTTGAAGAAAGAAAAAGCTAAGGCTATATAATTGGGTTGAACTCCTCCATTTGAAAGTCTAGTTTTTTAGGTATGTGAATTTTTTACACATTTTATTTCATTTTATTATAATTTTCTTTCATTTTTGTTATTTTGCATATTCCATGTTGATCATTGTTTGTTTTCCATTATAACCTTAGGTTGTCAATGCACATTTTAAATTACACAATTATATACACTTGCCAATTACCATTTTAAACCTAATGCAAAACATCCACCAGGATCCACAAATCATCAAGGGTACTTCTGACCCTAACTTAAATTGAAGAAGATCAATCAACAAACTCAATCATCTTTTCATCAAAATCTTTCAATTTCACTTGATTTCATATTTCCACAAAATATTAGAACTTGGCTTCAACTCTTTGTCAGACTCAAAAATAGATTAACCATCATAAAATTGATTGTAGCATATCATAAACCTTATTAGAGACTCAAAACCATTCATTTCATTCATGATTCACTAATTGAAGAACTCAATGCTGTAACTTACATGGAAAAATAACAACAATTCATGGAAGGTAACTACCAACCTTTATCCAGACATCCAAGACACTATAATCAGCATGCTATTGATTGAAATAGACCAAATACACATTCCAAATATCTCACCAAAATTCATCCTTTCAGCATG